>KN837249.1:40187-52736 GCA_000827215.1 Sphaerobolus stellatus SS14 | reverse complement strand
CTCTAGACTTACTGTATAGTAATTGATGCTTCTTCAGGGTCTGGTCTTTCTAGGCAGCTCTAGAACTTCGATGTTCTAGGCATATCAGTAACTTCCATAGTGCGGAGCAGAGGGAATCTTCCTCATTAGGTTAATTCCCAAAAGAAGAAAAGTATATAAAGTGCTACTGAAGATGCTCGAGTGCTCCTAGAAACGAAATAGAAATATTTTTTACATTTACTAATAAGGAAGAAAAGGTAAGATGCTTAGTATACGAGATATAGCTATGTAAGCCTAGTGAGTTATGCTATCTCCGGATAATCTGTTACAAAGCTGTTGCATTGCTACGATCATCAACACTGGATTTTTGTTTCATTTTCTTTATCGCTTTTTCCCATTTATATGGTTTTTCACGTGCTGTTATTTATATATGTAATGTATATTATTATTCTAACTTAATACAAATTAGCATAGATATAGTAATATAATTAAATAAAAAGTCCATGAATTGCGTCCGGAAACTTGGCCAAGCTTGGAGATGAGATCTTTCAGAGCACGCGCTGCCTGATTATCTCTGTTCGTTGAAACCCTCCACGAATTAGAATGCCGCTTAATAATGTATCAATTAACTGTTCTAGCCACTCTTATGGTGTTCGAGAGTAAATGACTGTAGCAGCATTGAATTGTCCATCAAGTCTCCACTTTCCACTCCCGCCATCAGGTACGTTCTCTCCGCCACTAACCTCACAACACTATATCCATTTAAGGCCTTTCCAGTGGTCTTCCTCCACATTTTCAAAGTTAATGCGGTGATTCCTATGAACCATATCCCCAAAAGAACTATGGCAGGAATAAGGAAACGCCAGTTACGTTTACGACCACTGATGGAGATGTAATATGTGGCCGGGTAGGTTTGATTGGCGTCCGCGCTGAGTAGCGCAATAGTGGATGCCATATGCGTTATACCCCGCCACATCGCCTCAGCAAATCCGTCAAGATTGGGTGAAATATGAACAAGACGCCCATCTGGGCCTTGAGCTTGGGAATATCCTAATGCATTGTATTTCAAGGCTTCCTGTTCATCTGTAGCTTCCTCTTCTGAGAAGATATGGTCTATCGCTGCAATTATCGGATCCAGGAGACGGGAATCATTTTGAGTGGGCATGTAAATGGCGTTATTGACTTGGAAGTTTTTAAACTCTAGGGAGCGACCCAGCAGGGAGGCATTGCCGGTCATTGTCATAGCATTGCAGCTGATAATGCCATGAATCAATTCTCCTCCCAAACGTGTACTTGAATTTGTGTTTTCAAAAAGAATGAACACTGAGGTTGATGATGGTGATAAGAATTGTGTTTCGTCGCTGGTCGACCGCAAACAATAAGTCATATTGAGGGCAATTGAAAAATTGGCAATTGTTTGAGGTCCATTCACATCCACATCTTCCCCGAACTGTTCCCGACACATGGCTCTGAGTGCAGGTATATCATTCAGTGTAGGATCCATCACTGTGCATCCATCACCTTGGATCAGTACACCAGGTAATGTTGTGTCTGTCCCAAAGACATCTCCGGTGAAAAACAGTTCTGTGGGTGTCTCCTGCTCGCCTTGAAACCTTTGAGACCTTGTAAAGGTTGTACGGTTGAAGAGGTCAATGACCGAATGATTCGTTGCCCATGCTCCGGCACCAGCTGCTAGTTGTGAATCACCGTTGACGCCAGCCATTTTAGACGGAGATAAGGTGGAGTAAAAGATTTCTGTAGGTACACCTACGGATATAACCGTTACAGGATATGCACCCTTCAACGAAATAGGAGTGCCCAATATGATAAGACTGATGAGTGAGAAACCAATTAGGATTGGCGATACATTAATCCTAAACTTTCTCGCCGCATATGCTGTCGAAAGAATCCCGACTGGCGCACCCCAGGTCTTTTCTGCGAGCCAAAATACCTCCATCCATGTGCGAGGGCCATTTTCTTTGGAGTAGAGGGCAGAAATTGCAAGGCGTGAGAGATGCAGGGCCGTTATAGGACCATGCCCTTGGGCGAAGATTGTGAGGAAGAAGCTTTGCAGTCCGTTGCTACGGGTGATCCAGGACCTGCCCTCGTATCCGTCTTTTGTGATTCTGACCGTGAATTCCAGAAATGCTATTTCTGCGAGAATGAAGAGAATCCATGCTGTGATAAGGATTAGACTAAAAGGATAGTAGCGCAAGTGTTTTCCTTTTTTTAATGAGTAGTCCTCACGGATCGAGGCGGTATTAGACTCTGTGGAAGGAGATATTTCAGAAAGGACAGGATAAGACATTAAAGTAAAGAGCGACAGTAGTATGGCACAGTAGGCTAGAGAAGAGTGCTCCGTTTCTTCAAACACAAAGCATTCTTATAGTGTGAGCCAAAGCTGACAGGGGCAAATATCCTTATCTCTTGGTAGGAGACAGGAATCCACCGACGAGAAGATGGAGCGGCTTTTGTATGTATATTGAAAATTAGCCGTGTATCGGCTCCTGAATAGAGGCGGTACAGTTTTGACAACTATTGAGCGCCTGCTGTCACTGGCCACTCCTGGACCCTTAACCAACTTCTAACTTTGTTCTGAATGCCCAGTTCGAAATAACACTCGGAGAGGAAAGAACTCGAATAACACACTGGCGCCAGACCGACGAAGTGTGTGAGTGCTACAGAAGCAAATCGGTGGGGCGGGAACTGCAAGGAACGCACCTTGTCGGAGTAACTGCCCATGAAACAATATCTTTCGAAGATTTCTCTCTTGACAACAATGAGAACCCAAGGGCCGTCAAGGGTTCAAGTGCCAAAAGATATGGATAATCGCTCTAAGACACGCAAACCTAAAAGATTTGTTGATGTACGTATTTGAAAAGGTACTAAGCGAGCACGGCTATCCATCTAGTAACCCATTCCTCAGTACTACACTAAGACTTTACCCATATGCTCGCCAATGCCTCGTATGTTAATCTGGACTCAAATCATATACACTCATGGACATGTGTCGGCTGGTGTAGAGGAGATCCCGGCCTTCTAGGATATCGAAGCGTTAGCGAAATACCTAGGAAGAGGGTTATGCAGGACCCAATTGTACTCCCTTATGGACTTTACGATATTCTAGGACTGCAGTATCTTAACTCTGAACGTTTTTATTGATTTCCTGAAACTCATTTAGTCTTGCTGTGTGAGTCATACGTAGTTGGTTTGAATCCTTCCATGTATCCTGGTTTATCACACGTGTAACCTTACGTACTTTTGATCACTAAACACCCAAAAGGCCACGGTGAACACTATGCAACTGTTCATCGTTGCATATAAGCCACTGCAAACTCCTCGCGAGCAATGTAAGCATTTTAGGCTTTTAGTGATGTACATGTAAAGTCTTTATGCTGAGTTTTATTGGTCCATTGTGTCTATGTCTGCGCTTTTCTGCTACTGCATGATGTCCATGTATTGTCTCCCGCACTTGATCATATGTGAGGCTACCATAGTCCTCATTTAATGGCTTTTACTAACCTTTTATTCCTCTCTTACTTGTTCTCCTACTGACTGGGACCTACAAATGCCGGGAATCGGTCCAGTAAGAGTTCTCGATCAATGCTACCCTGATTTTGAGGACTTTTTATGAAATATTTTGGAAGCAAACAAGAGATTTCTGTACAATTCGGTTCCTTTAGAAAGTCTCCATCTCCATCATGTCACAGGTAGAACTCTGGGCGAACTGATCATTTCTAAACATTCGCGCTGGGCGCGAAGCGCCAGATTTTTGCCGGGAGAGAATCATGCCGGACCGTGGGAAGGGCAGAACTCCGGAGATGATCAGTTTGCCCTGAATGCCTCGATCGGCTCTTGGGTGCCTGTGAGAAGTGCACAGGATGGCTTCGGACCAATAAGGAGAAAAGCGGATGTAATTTCAACACCAGCCTGGCTTCTTCGGGACAACTCACCCACCACCGTCGACGACACCGTGACCGCCCCTCGACTCACGACTCACTATCAAAAGTACGAGAAGATGGGCGAGAAGAAGCAGAGTGCGCCGATCTCTAAGTGCGATGGCTTCCCAGGTACGTGTGCATACCCTTAACGTGATGCATAATCCAATATTATCGCAGAGTTGTTTGTCATCTACGTGAACTACGCCCACAAGCGAATGTTCGAAGAGTAACCCGACAATGAGTTCTCTCCGCGACCTCGAAGACAAGCACGCTACCACCGATTCCGACGCAGAACCACGCCGCCAGCCATGGGGCCGCACATCTGGTACGTCTTCACCACCATGCCCCAAAACGAGCTGTCCATTGAGCCCGTCGTCAAACCCGGTGGGGGATGGTTCTCCGTTGTCTAATCCAAATTCAAAGAGATCGTACGTCACTCCTCTGCCGATGTCCATATCGTATGCTAACCTGGCTTTGTTCTGTAGATACAAGAATCCGTCGTCCCCCCTACACGTCACCACAGCTTACGATCTCTATGGCCGCATCTTTGCTAAAGCATTCACGCTTCCCATTACCACCACATCCGTAACAACTACCACCGTAACGCCTAGGAGCACCTTCGTCAAAGATGAGACGACAGTCAAGGTTGATGATGGATTGAGCTTACCGAGAGGTTTTGGCAGATCGACAAGTGACACGGAGAGTGATGGAAACGGGATTCCACTCTACTCGACAAGGGCGACACGGGAAGCATGAGGAAAAGGCGGGCATGGTTTGGGATGAGAAGTCATGGATAATGTGGCTGGGACTTCGACGAATACGGCAACTACCACGCAGGACGACTTCACAGCAGCAGCTACGAAGCGCACAGGTGCTCAACATCATCATCATCATCAACACCGACAATTCTGCCACCGCTCCAGCTGTTGCATCCAGATCCAGGTCCGTGTCCACATCAACAGATATGCTCGTCATCCCTACCTTGAACACAATCTCAGCGTCAGATAAGGAGATGCAACGTCAACCTGCGGTAAGACTGTTAGCTCTCCGTTTCCAACGTCATCCACTGCCATCTCCAACACAACACGCACATCCTCTCCAAACTAGCCTCAACCGCATTCGTTCTCCCAATCCGCATCCCCTCCCTCCTCACCACCTACAGCGTGTCCCACAACACCTACTTCTACAATAACAACCACCTCTACATCAGCATCCTCCGCAGATTCATCCCACTCCCTCTCACCTCATCATCCGCCCCATCCTCCCCAGTATCCTTGCAAACCTCCACCTCTTTATTCCTCGCAACCCTCAAATTGTATTCCTCCACTTTTAAAGAAGCTATGCGTAAATGGGGATGGGCATTAATTGGGCGAAGGACTTGAGGAATAAATCGGGCTCAGGGTCAAATGCGAGTGAGAGTGGGTTGTTTCGAGGAGAACGAAGGGAGGAGGATATTGCCTACACAAACGTTGGGCACGAGATCGTCACCACCAACCTACCTCGCACCCAGTATACCAAGGACGACAGTGGAGTTGACCACCAGCTCGGTATCACCTACAACTTCTACTTCGAATGTCAACGCAACGTCAACGCCAACGCCATTGTCTTCAACATCACACGTCAATAACGCCCCAACCTCTCCATCCCGTTCTGATCAGCGCTAATCTACTCAATCCATTATATCCACCAACTCAACCTCTCGCACAAAATCTGTCTCTTCGTCCCGAGCTTCTTCCTCTTCCCACCCACACTGGCAGCATTGAGGGATTTTTGCCCAATGAAAACATGAGAAAAACAATAGAGGTCAGCCCCATTTTCTCATTGTTTTTCAATAAAAAAAACACTACTAGAAAACAAAAATTTAGTACAGCTTTAACACACTTTTTTCAATGTTTTCTATGGGGAAAAACATTGAAGATATTCACAAAAAAAACTTGAAGGAAGTCTGATATCAACCAGGATTTTGCCACAGTTTTATGATGGTTCTCAGGCATGAAACATTAAAAGAGTTGGTAAAAAAACATTGAGAGAAGCTTAAATTGTATCAGAGTTTTTGCTCTGTTAAATCACGGTTTTTGGAGGATGAAACCTCATAAAGACAGGAGGAAAACATTAGTAAATGAATGAATTTTCGATATGATTTCTTGAAGGGTTTATCAAGATTTTCAAGAGGAAAAACATTAGAGATACACAAGGAAAATCCGGGAGTATGGTTGAGTTTTGACCAAAGTTCCATATATGTTTTGTCAGTGTTTTCATGCCAAAAGAAATTGGAGATATTTAATAGGAATTTTGGAAGGGTGCTAGACTTCTGACAATGTTTGAACATGGGTTTATCAAGGTTTTCCTGACATTTCCCAGACATTTTTCAGCCCTGGAAAGAAGCTAGATGTTTTGCAATACTCCACCATACACCATACTCCATTATGGCAGAGTATGGAGTATGGAGGAGCATGGTGGAGAATGGAGTATGGAGTATAGTGGAGTATGGAGTATGGAGTATGGTGGAGTATGAAGTATACTCCATACTTTGCCAGACTCTGGTCATACTCCGCCATACTCCATACTCCATCCTCTGCTATATTCCATACACCATACTCTGCCATACTCCATACTCTGCCATACTCCATACTCTGCCATACTCCATACTCCAAACTCTGCCATACTCCATACTCCATACTCCATACTCCATACTCTGCTATACTCCATACTCCATACTCTGACATGCTCTGCTATACTCCATACTCCATACTCTGCTACTGCTATACTCCATACTCCATACTCTGCCATACTCCATACTCCAAACTCTGCCATACTCCATCCTCCATACTCTGCCATACTCCATACTCTGCTATACTCCATACTCCAATACTCCATACTCCATACTCCATACTCCATTCTCCACTGTACTCCATACTCCATACTTCATACTCTGCTATACTCCATACTCCATACTCTGCCATACTCCATACTCCATACTCTGCCGTACTCCATACTCCATACTCCATACTCTGCCATACTCCATACTCCATACTCTGCCGTACTCCATACTCCATACTCCATACTCTGCCGTACTCCATACTCCATACTCCATACTCTGCTATACTCCATACTCCATACTCTGCCATACTCCTCCATACTCCATACTCCATACTCTGCCATAATGGAGTATGGTATATGGTGGAGTATTGCAAAACATCTAGCTTCTTTCCAGGGCTGAAAAATGTCTGGGAAATGTCAGGAAAACCTTGATAAACCCATGTTCAAACATTGTCAGATGTCTAGCACCCTTCCAAAATTCCTGGTAAATATCTCCAATTTCTTTTGGCATGAAAACACTGACAAAACATATATGGAACTTTGGTCAAAACTCAACCACACCAGGATTTTCCTTGTGTATCTCTAATGTTTTTCCTCTTGAAAATCTTGATAAACCCTTCAAGAAATCATATTGAAAATTTATTCATTTACTAATGTTTTCCTCCTGTCTTTATGAGGTTTCATCCTCCAACAACCTTGATTTAATAGAGCAAAAACTCTTATACAATTTAAGCTTCCCTCAAGCTTTTCTACCAACTCTTTCAATGTTTCATGCCTGAGAACCATCATAAAACTGTGGCAAAATCCTGGTTGATATCAGACTTCCTTCAAGTTTTTTTTTGTGAATATCTTCAATGTTTTTCCCCATAGAAAACATTGAAAAAAGTGTGTTAAAGCTGTACTAAATTTTTGTTTTCTAGTAGTGTTTTTTTCTATTGAAAAACAATGAGAAAATGGGGCTGACCTCTACTGTTTTTCTCATGTTTTCATTGGGCAAAAATCCCTCAATGCTGCCAGTACCACCAACTTCCCGGGCGCCCACGCCGCGTATACTGGCACAACCACCGAAGGCGGCGCCGATGGTGATAGTACCGGGGATACATGCCAGTCATAAGGGGAGTTATGGCATTGGGGTCTGAGGCTGATCGGGAGAGGGAGGCTGTGAGACTAAAGGAGAAGGAGAATGAGGTGGATTAGAATAAGGATTTGGCGGGAGGGGGAGAGGGGAGCGATGGGGATAAAAGGTGTATATAAGTTGTTTAAGGGGCGTGCGGGGTGAGATTGGGACGTGGATGTGATATTGGGCTTGGGTGTTGCCAGTGAATGTGGGGTGGACCATCCTGGGCTGACTCCACATCATGAAGTTCATGTTCGAGCTGCTTCCAAGACCCTTGCCACTACATTGATAATATCAGGACCAATACTCATTCGGGTGATTTTCTACAGCATACCGGCTTTAAATGACTTCCTTTCCACCCATGTTTCTCTGAGGTGTCTATATGTTACATATGTATCAGTAACAACATGTAACGATTCATATCGAATTCCCTCACGATTTTGAAAGTCCAGTCATATTCAGGGTTCCCCAATTGCTTAGGGAACTCGGTGGGCATTTCTGATAAGTATCAAAATAATTTAGGAAGTCATTGGGATGGGTCTAGACACCGGAATTGTGGTACCAACGTTAGGGTCATTGTCCCAAGCTTGACCGGCCTTGAGAACCAAAACGCTGATTTCCGGGTTCTCTGTAAGACGTGCAGCCAATGCATTACCAGATGTCTGTCCGAACAGGGATCAGCCAACGTCAATCATCGAGTCGTGCAAAGTAACATACACCACCACCTGGACAAGGTCAGCTCAGATGAATACAGGTTAAAGATAAGGACCGAGTGAAGTAGGCGAACTAATGATCACATAGTCGAATTTCTTGTCCATGAATTGTTCTACAGTAGCTAAAGCTAGAAGAGGTGTCGCTACTGTCACCAACGGATATACTGGAGTTATCATCGCTCTCACACTGTACATTAAAGTAAGTGAATAATTCGGGCAAAAAAATATTAATCTACTTACAATATCTGAGTCACGCTCTGAATCACCAGCAACCGAAACGTTTGATGAAGCAGGATGACGAGAAAATGTGGGGCGGTGGTACTCCATGGAAGTATTGAAAACCCTACCCACTGGATTCACTGGACGAGAGCGACGAACAGTATCACGAATCACCTCAGTAGCTGCATAGCGATCATCACCACTATATTGATTGCTGGACCTCAATTCGTTGGCGCGAGTAGCCGCAGCAAAGAGTGGATGAACTGGGCGAGAACAACGAACTGCACGAGCCACTTCTATAGCGGCGGCCTCATCACCAGTATCGTCACTGAAATAGGAGATGGGATTAGAAGAGTCTTCAGGTGTATCAAAGTGAGCCATCTTCTGCTGAGCTGCTTTTCCACCGAAGCTAGGAGGAGTTTTTATAGGAAAATCATACCAATGGATTAACTAATCATTTATATCAAAAGAATTCAGGGGAGAAACATTCTGTCCGGCTGACTTGACCTTCAATAAGGTTATCATCAATTTTCAAATGTTGCAGAGCCCCTTCACAAAGGCTACAATCGGTGAAATACAAGGAAAAGAAATAAGTAAGCAAATCTATTTCTGAGCAACACTGGACTGCCCATCCCAATTAGTCCATGATACTCCACTCTATTATAGGTCCTGTGGTCCAGAAGTACATCCATCCTAAAAAAAAACTCATTTTCTAATAGAGATCTCCAGCTCCAGGCCTTCCCTTTAATTATGGTGGTACAATTTAGGTCATGCTATATTTAACGAGTGTAGGTGACCCTTCCCCACACATCACAGAACTCCTGCATACGCCATTGAAACTTCCTCGGACGAAATTTCAAAGCACCGCATATGAATTTCAAAAGATATCCACTTTAAGGCGTACAATTTAACAATATTCCGCAATGAAGTCATAGAGACCTGTGAATTCTTCAATATTTATCCATAAACAGTCACATTGACCAGAAACCCCGGAGTGTCTATGACTCTCCGAGAATAGGGAGACATACATAATGCAAGATCGGTACCGAAAGAGTCATTTTGGCGCATACAAGCTTACATAGTGCGCTGCGCCAATAAAAAACACAGTCATAATTCGTGAAACAAAAAAAAAGCAGTCTTTCAAGTCATATCTTCGACTCAATGCTAACAAATGCAATATAATTTAAACACTCTTGAAAGGTATAAAAGGGAGCATATTTCTTTGAACTAGCCAAGCTAAAACATCTCTCTAGCTAACAATCATGGCCAGCACTACAATTTTCGGTAACTTCACTATTATAGACGCCTCTGTCGTCAATTCGCAGAGCAATGGTCGTTTAACCTATGCTCTTTATAATACTTCATTTTACACTGCAGACCTCCAATCTGCTTTCCCTGTCATTCTACGCTGCTTCCTTCCAAGCGGCGCAACTCCATACCCAGACAATACTACCGTCTTTGTCTATGGGAAAATATGTGCACCCAGCTCCCAGATATTCCTGATCGAAGCTATCAGCATGTTCATTTACCCTGGAGATGTAAGTGATGGAAACTATGGTATAGTACCTGCATTTGCGCCGCGCATTTGCATTCTTGGGCATGTTCAAGGAGGAGTAGAGACAACTTATGAAGGTTGACGTGTCTTTTGTGTCATTTCCGCAGCGTGGGTCAGGGACCAGCTTCAATCAACCAATTTCATGTACGTCCTACACTACTTCCATTTCAATTCTTTCCTTAGAAATAATCAAAGGGTCTTCTTCGAGAATTCCATCCGTTGGAAAAAGACCAACGCACCGAACTCGGGTACAGCAGTATATATCATTGGCTCGTTAGTTGGTCGACACGAAGGCAATAATCTTCTCTTAATTAATGTCGAAGACATTACTTTCAATGCTGGATCTTGCTTAGACCAAACTGCGAATGCAAAGCAACGTCCCGTATTTGTTCCCAAAGTTCACATGCCGTCAATGAATTCCCTGAATAATGGTATGTGATATCAGACATCTAATATACTAGCTTTATACTAACACCAATGCAGCTAACGGTCAGTACAACAATGGGAACAAACCAAATGGTACCGAGGAGGATCCTATATCCATTAGTTCAGGTATGTACCACCATTTCATCGAAAATTCTTTAACTAACAAGATACCTAAAGGCGAGAGCTCCGACCAATCAAAGTCAAGGTAAACATCTGTTTTAAAAAATAGTTTTCTCCATATACTTACGCTTCTATCAGCTCCGATGAAATACCTCCAGTAAGCTCCGGTACTAGAGCTCGCAAGAAGGGACCGTGCTCAGCAACTGCAAATAATAATGGAGTGAAAACTGATGATGTGGAAAGCCAAGGTATTATATAATAAAATACTAATTTAAAACCGAGCTAACTGTACATATAGTTTCAAATAATGTTCCACATTCCGGACCACAATCAAACGCCATCGGTAGCAATGGCTCTCCATCCCCACTGCACATATCCTATGGAGGCCGTAATACTCAAGTCCCCAACGTGGCCCCACATCAACGCACTATTCGCCGTGCCACCCCATATGTATACCCAGCTTTAGCAAACCTAATGGCTCCACCTACAAGCGTAAGAGTATATCAAACCTTCGATACTACTCCGCACTCACATTACGTTAGAATCGTAGGTTTGCTCAACTGGAATATTCCCCCGAAGAAAGACAACAGATGAATGACTCCGTCAGCCCAGAGGAAGCACGTATGATAGACGAAGGAATCACAGAGAGCGAGCATGAGCTTGCTGAAGAATTATTGCGATTACGCGCTGAATTCAGCGAGGATTCACCTTCTGAGAATACAAATATTGCAGCACAGGATACTTTAATGAATGAAAACAATACTGCTATGGACGAGTCAACAGACACCGGAGAGGTATAACTCTTTCTAATTTATTAATTATACTTCATACTTAAATTAATAAAACAGAGTACTACTTCGACGCAGAAAAAGAGTAACAGCACACGTGGTAGGAAGCGCGGAAGGCCTCCAAAGAAGGTCTCCTCTGGGAATGGTGCTCCTACCACCAGACGTGTTCGAGGGCTTAATTCCAAAAAAGGCAACCGTGAATCCGACATCACCAACTGATAGTAACACTGCATCAACTAGCAATTTGAACAATGCCACACACAGTCTCATGCAATTTTCCTTTTTCAATTTTACCACAAACATGAGACCTAGCGCCTAAATCCAATGTAATACCCTCCCTTTTCTTGATGTGAAACTTCTTCGAAGCAATGCATCAATTTTCTTTTCTCCAATATTAGCCTTACCACTTAAAAATCCAATGTAGCCCCTCCCCGGGCCTTTTCTTGATATGAAATGTCTTCGAAAGAATCCTTAAATGTACAGTGTCTACACATACAATGATATCTCTTACATATCGAATTATATCAGTGATTTAAATTGTAGTCAACATTTGCGCTGTGGAAGCACCTAGCAGCCTATAGGAGAATTACGGATTCAGGAACTTGAGACGGTCCCGAATATAGAAGTCGAGTGGTTAGCGAACCCCAAATTGCCGTAGTTACCTAAATAGAGCTTGGTAATATACAGTACTAGAGATGTAATATAAGTGACTTAACAGATTACGGCCTGGCGAGAATTGTTGTAATACTCGCACGTAATATTTGTGAAGTCTAAAAATGTCAATATCAATAGCTAGCGACTTTAAATGATTATTTATCTCAATTCTTAGTGTGACTAAGGCTCGATCCGACTCACAATCGCGAGTTGGGCT
>KN837249.1:8956-19358 GCA_000827215.1 Sphaerobolus stellatus SS14 | reverse complement strand
CCAGTGTGCTGCATATGTAAGCAATGTGACGCACACCTTAATGCCTACAGTCTCAGCACACTGCAGCCACATACTGCCTAGACGGTCAGGTAGCCTCTGTATCGAGAGGCTGCAATCGCGTCAGCCACAGTATGCGGGGATGAATATCAGCTGTGAACAGGAGGGCAATGGGCTCATGAACATTGCAGGTGAGGACGGCATGGACCTCATTCTCAGCATCTTGGAGACAGAAGCGGCACAGGCGAAGGTGGTGGTGGATGGGGGGTCGACGTCGTTCGAATGATGCATGGTAAATATCACCGCAGTGGAAAAATGTGGAGGCAGGGGAGAAGCAATGACGACGGGTGATGGAATAGGCCCACGGGGTCGGAGGAGGTCCCTATCAGCGGGGGGCAGAGGTGCCGCCAGATCAGTTGTGATCACGCCCGAAAACTGCTAAACACTAATCCATTGATCAGCACATTGTGAGGGGTAGACGTGCCATCGTCTTCGTCGTTATCGCACCTTAGTTGTAATCGCGCCGCAGAATTACACAATATTGCCCTCTCGACTAGCACGTGGGAAAGTATGACGGCACAACCGGAGAGAGCCAGCCGGCGTTAGCCGGAGTTATGGCCCTGGCAAAATAGAGTAGCCTCGGACGGAGATAAGGAAACGGTGGGCAATAGTATATGCCAGAGGTTCAGCCGGCACCAATAGCCCGCCTGGGATTAGCCAGGGCAGTCCGCGGATCAGGGGAAGATGCACGAAGCGTTGAGGAGGGGGGAACGCACGCAGCGTCGGCGTACGCAGTGCAGGGGGCAGGGGACAAACGCGCACAGCGCCAACACACGTAGCGCAGCACAGGATTCTGGAGCCTGGACACCATTGCTACAGGATTCTGGAGCCTGGACACCATCGACACAGGGTTCTGGAGCCTGGACACCATCGACACAGGATTCTGGAGCCTGGACATCATGTATAGAAGAGAAAAGACGATAGAAGAGGGACAGCGAGGATGGAGGGAGTGGGAACCGGGGGAGGATCCCTAGACTTTCAGTCACCAGTTTACGCTCCGCCCTAACCACTTTGCCGATTTGGCCAAATCCTAGCTCATTCGAAAGATCTATACTAGGAGAAGTCGGAAAAATTGTCAGATAGTAGTAGAGGCTAGGGTAAGTCCGCAAGCTCATAATCTTTCACCAGCATTGCTCACATGCTCATGGAGGCTTTTGGTCACCAGTTTACGCCCAGCCCCAATCACTTTGCCGATTTGGACAAATCATGAATCATTTGAAAGAGATATACCAGGAGAGCTGAGGAAATTCTTATTATAGCAAAGAGCTTAGGTGAGTCTACAAATCATTGATTTTTCACCAGTTTTTCTCACTTGCATGGGTAGATTTTGCTTTCTTTCTACAGTTTTATTCTTATTCTCAGAATTTTTGGTATATACTTGACTCTGTTATGCATATTAGGTATTATTACCCAATACACCATCTTTGAATGTATAACATTGTTTATATCTCTTTGATCACCCAAGACTAACTGAACTCTTTATATATTGAGTAAGGTAGTAATGTAGGGTAATAGGTAAAAAGATATATGCCAGCACCTAATGCGCCGGCATGCTAAATACAAGCTGTTGTGGACACTTATGGTGTCCAAACTAATTATAAACTACATATGTACATTATGTAGCGCATATATACTAATATAGCATGTATATTAGTTATTAAATATATTAGTTATTAAATATATATATATATTGATATAACAGCATATAACTGTTACATCCTCCCTGGCTGACTGCTACTAGCAGTCACTCATATAGATCATTTAGATCACGATCTATATTCATGGAACTCTCATTGGGAGAGTACCACTAGCACCAACCGATGGTGGTGCATTCATCTCCACATCTGGTTCACTGCTAGGTGGTTCCTCAGAATATGGGAGTACAGACTCACCCTGTTGATTGTAAGCCTCTAATTTGGCATCCAACCGTTGATGGCTGGATTGCCTGAGCTTAGCAGGCTGAGACACATGAGCTGAGGACTTTGACTGACTACTGCCAGTCAACGGCTTCTTGTCCTTATTAAGGGCAGGAACATTTTAGGGGAGCTGCATATATGCAGCTCTCTCAACTGCAGTGGTGCTCATTGTCCGCTTATCTTCATCCCTTTCCATCTAAGGGATGATATGGTTATATATCTGTTCTTTTAGATAAAGAACAGTGATTTGGGAGCATAGTGAATTCAAATCAAATCCACTGAATATTGTCTCAAAGTTGAGACAACTAACAAATACGGCTTTCATTTGAGGCATGAAAGCCTGACACAGGACATCAGTGGTTTTCTTAGATAACCAGTCAGCGACATCTACTTCTTCTTCAAGGAATTAGCCGTTGTTGTTGTCCCTAATAGCATTAGGGACACACGTTGGGTTGGTGTGCCAACCCAGTAGCATCTGCCACATATGGAGCAACCACTTATTTGTTTGCTCCAGAGGCTTCACGTTCCTCTGATTAAACTAATTATAGTTTAATCTTATCTCTGGTGGCTCATAATCCGAGTCGTTCTATTATTACTTATATAGTAATAAATGCATGTATGAAGGGGACCGACAAAGTCAATACCTATTGAGACCCAAGGTCCATTAGGTATTGGAAGGCTATGCAGTAGACCTACTGGTCTACAATTATCAGTCTTGGCTGTTTGGCACGAGCTGCATGACTGACAGAATGACTCAATGTCATTTGCCATACTGGTCCACCAGTATGATCTATGAATATATTTCACAGTTTTATAGGCTCTGAAGTGTCCTATAATCTTATGTTCCTGGTCAATTATAATTTCAACCAGTCTCCTCCCCCTTTGGTAGGCATCTTCTGGGATGCAGAGAACATCTCTACCAAGTTGATTCTTGGTAAATAACAGCTTGTCGTGCATTGCAAATTGCTTATGTACAGAGACATCTGTGACAACTTTGGTTAATAAGTTGTCATTCACATAGTTATTTCTAACTAAGTCAAGGAAAGAATTATCTCCTTCAATGTGCTGACACAAATTGACTTTGTCAGCACCAGAGTTGAAGACGAGAACATCGTCTTCATTATTAGAGTTAATTTGTTCACCCTCTGGCAAAGTTAATTGTTCCGCTCTTCTTCCCTAGGCTCAGATCTTTCCCTGAGTCTATTGGGATGTCTAGCTGCAGCAGATACTCTCATTTCCCTGTTTGGAGCCATCTTGACATACTGGTTCACTGGCAGAGTATCTCCATCAGGATCAAGCTGTACATCAATATTGACGTGCTCCCATTCTGGGTGAACTTCATTAGGAAGATCATTCTTAGAATAGTGAGACAGACAGTCTGCTACTATATTTAAGACACCTGGAACATGAATAGGCTCATAGTCGAACCTACTAATGAAATCCCACCAGTGAGCTTGTCGAGCTGTGAGGGTTTCTTGAGTCTTAAAGAATGTAAGACTCTTGTTGTTGGTTACTAGGAAGAATTTTCCTCCTAATAGCTTATCTTGCCATTTGGCAAGAGCTTCCAGTACAGCTAAGGCCTCATGTTCATGAGTCCTATAATTCTGCTGTGCTGAAGTGAATTTCTTTGATAGAAATCCAGCTGGATGACAAGTATTCCACTCTTTTCCTTGTCCAATGTATCCTCCAACACCAAAATTGGAGCCATCAATCACCACCCATATATCTAGTGGTGAGTTCCAATCAAGCACCTTCAGAATTAAATGCTTGGTTGCCATGTGCTTTATACTTTTAAAGCACTTATCCAGAAATGGAGTCCACTCAAAGACGATTATTTCTGTTTATACCAGTCAATGGACTGGTATATGCTGAAATATCTGGTAAGAACAAGGCCAGATAATTGCATAATCCTACAAATCACAGGATTTAATTGTAGCTTCTTGGAGTGCACCAGCTCCGAAGCCAATACAACTTATCTGTGTCAGCATGAATACCTTGGTCATCAATAATATGGCCAAGGCAATCCATCCTCTCTGAGTACAAATCTACCTTAGATTACTCAGGTATAAATGATTTGCACACAATAAAGAGAACACTTGATTCAAGTGTTCCCCATGTTCTTCTATTGACATTGAGAACATGAATATATCATCCAAGTAAACATGGATGAATCGACCAACTTGTTTGATGAATATCACAGTCATCAAACACTGGAATGTAGATGGAGCATTACAGTCACCCATCTGCATGACAAGACTTTCATAAGTCCCGAAAATTGTGGAAAATGCAGACTTGTCTACATCTCTATCCACAATATGTATCTGTTCATACACTTCAGTTAGATCAATCTTTGATCTAACCTGAGACCTGGCCACATCATTACAAATCATGTCTTCATCAGGGAAAGGAGTTACATCCTTTACTGTGTTTTCATTTTGCAGACACTTGTCAAACACAGTTCCCAGCTTGCCTGTCTTTTTAGGAGGACAGAGCATGGGTACAGCCTGTTGTGTTGACGTCTGTCTCCACCATCTGGCTGTAACATATTGATTGATTTTATCAATCAATTGTTCTTTAAGTGATTCAGGACATTGAGGAGTCCTATATCAAATCACTTTTGATGGATCAATTAACTTGATCTCATGATTTACCTCCCTAAATGGAGGTAACTCCAAAGGGATATCTCCAAAGATATCTGCATACCTGTTTTGCCAGGCTTCTCTCAACGCAGGAATATCATTTGTAGTAAGTGATATTCTACTCTGAACACCATAAATACACTGTTCAGTTCTTATACTTCCTGGTTTGCTGTTTCCATAGGTAGCAACAATTGATGGTGAGACTACTGGTGATGTTTTACTAGTCTCACCCTCCTGGCTTCATTTCGAAGTGGGAGCAGGAAGAGCCCTAGGCTTTTCCTTTTGCAGACAAGCTTCATTCTCATCTGCTTCAGTTGGCGGTATACTGCCAAACCTATTGGGAAAACTAAGTTTACCCATTTGAACACAATTGTTCTTGAAATCCAATAGAATTTCAAACCAATGTAAGAACGGAGTTTCTAAAATAACATCATAGTAATCGACATTAGTGATGTTGAAGTACTCATCATACTTTTCCTTGCTGAGAAGTATTTTGGGCAGTAAGTCCATATTGAACAGTGGATTTACTTCCCACACAAGCCAATTGTAGAATAACTGGTTTCTCCAATTCAAACTTTGGGAGTTTGGTGGCTCTCACGAAATCACTTGATATCATGATTCCTTCACACCCACTGTCTAAAAGGCAGTGGGCCTTTGTTCCTGCTATATCCCAAAACACAGATATAGTTTCATTCTCTTTACCTCTTGTAGGTAAAGGACGAGCCTTCTTCCTTGCTTGATGGTCATAGACAGGTTGTTCTTTTCCTCCTGTCTGCAATACTGCAGAGACTCTCAAATCAGTCTCTGCTTCCTGGACTCTAATTCCATAGAGTCTGTGACAGCATTATAGCCTGATGCTTTAATGACTGCATTGACATGTACAACTTCATTGTCAATGGATCTCGTTTCATATTCTTCATCATTGAAATGATACTGCTGATCATCCTCTTCAGGTTGATCTTCATACTCTTGTTGCTCCTCAGGGTGAGGAGCATACTTGTCAAATTCTTCAATTTGACCTTCATCTTCCTCAAGAATAACTTCTTCTATCCTTGCTCCTGCAACTCTCCTGTCCTTGTCAGGAAATGGAAAGTTAGGTCGAATATGACCTGGCTGATTGCAGTTAAAGCAGACAACAGTATTGTTTGCTTTCACAGCAGTCCTAATAGGATTGCTTTGGGTGAGTCTGTTTACAGTATTACCTGGTTTTACTGGGTTTCTACTATATGTGGGATTAGCTCTCACATTCCCCCCCTCTGTTGACAACAACTGAGCTGTCAGCTGGCTCTGGACTGTTTTACTTCCAGACTTATGCTGGTTAGAAGAACCAGCATTTAGATTACTACTCTTATTCTGAGTAGTCATATGCTGAGAATGACTGTGCTCAGCAGTGGCAGTTTTATGTAAATAAACACTGCCATGGCTACTATTTTAGCCTAAAGTATAACACTTGGCATTGTCAAGTGTTACAGCTTCTTCCACAAGTTCATCAATCTTGTTGAACTCGGCAGTAAAACCTTTCTTGAGAACTTGTTCTCTGATGTCAGGTTTTAGTGCATCCATAAATCTTCTCTTATATGAATATGCATCTGGCAACTCAATCATTTGTTTTGCCAGCTTAGTCAACTCCTGATGGAGTTGCTGCACGGTCATGGAACCTTGCATGATGTGGTCATAATTGACTGCAACTTTGTTCAGTGACAACATTGGCATGAACCACTTCTGGAGTCCCATCATAACGGATCCAGGTCCCAATGTATGATCTTGTGATCAAACCGCTCTACCTGCTGGTAGAACCATTCTTGGGCTTCATCAGTTAGACAATGACACAAGAATTGCAGTTGAACTTTACCTGCTTGAGGTCTGAGCAGGTTGTACATCGACATATATCGAAGTACACTTGCAACCCAGTTCTTGAATTTCTCAAGGTTGCGCTCACCGCTGTAAGTTGGAGGGTTCCCCATATTAACACCGACTTTAGCCAGAAAAGATTTTTCTGGCTCCTCCTCATGTGAGGCATTCTGTATTGCCTGCCTCACCATCTGCTGAATACCGCTGTATTCAGATGTCATATTGACTACTGCACCATCTAATTGTGCAGAGATAGACAATGCAGGAGCGCCTTGTTGTCCAAATGGTGCATCTGCCTCAGGTCGAGGTATATGCGCCTCATTTATGGGATTTAACCCATAATTCCTGGAGCGACTCATTACATTCCTTTCAGTATCTGCACTGAACCTCACTTGTATTTCAGGCATTAAACCAGCTTCACAAAGTCGTGTGTTCTGGTCTAATTGGAGGTGTATAGTTCGCTTCCCAAGCAGCCTCCAGAAGTGCCTCTTCAGGTACTTCCTCGTGGAAAAGGGTATTAACCTTTTCCTCAGTCAGCTTGAGTTGCAGCTCAAGGGCTCTATGGCTATGCCTTGTGGCCTTATTACTAAGGTTGCTCCAGTACTGGGCATTGGCGTCCAGTGCTAGAATAGATTGAGAGACAGTGGTGACACTGTCTGCATCAGAATGCAACTTCTCTTTGATAGTTGCAGAGTTCGTTTCTTTGATCTCTTCTCTCAAAGCATTCATATCAATACTTTGCGGGTCCCTTATTGAACACCGAGAACGTTCAATAGATTCAGGTACTCCCTGAAATACTTATTCAGTCGACAGATTATAGCTGTCACGTGTATTAACACTCACAGGCTCACGCCGAGTGTTAATGGGAGACAAGTCTCATCTCAGACGCATGCCTTCAGTCATGTGTATGTCATGTGCATGACGCGTACGTGACTGAGTCATCACATGTTCCTCACATGTGGCGTGCACATACCCTATATGCACATCATGGCCACGCCACCGCTGTGAGTCATCACTCTGCTCATTTAGAGCAGTGTGGGGAATATTCTGCTGTCTTGGTGGCAGGGAATGCCTGTCACCATCGTGGAGAACACGAGGCTGTGTAAGTCTCACACGATCATCAGTTCCTGTTCCAGGAACTGGTTCCATAGTAGCGGTTTGTGCTACTATTCGCTCAGTAGCTGCCTTGGCAGCTGCTTTGTCATGAGCCCAGTTATTTCCAGGTTCACACGTCTTCCCTGAGGTCTTCTGGACAGGAACCATAAATAGCTCCTTCATACACGGGGACATCCTATTCATAGATGTCCTGATCTGGCTGAATACAGTATTCAGCCATTCAGTAGCCTCCATGGCTTCTGCAAGTACAATCTCAGCATTGTCTTTGAGATTGATAAAGTCTGTATACTCCTGCCGGAGTATCCCTCTTCAT
Organism: Sphaerobolus stellatus SS14; assembly: GCA_000827215.1. Taxonomy (NCBI): domain Eukaryota; kingdom Fungi; phylum Basidiomycota; class Agaricomycetes; order Geastrales; family Sphaerobolaceae; genus Sphaerobolus; species Sphaerobolus stellatus. Next base: position 11,466 of record KN837249.1, on the reverse strand, counting down.
CTGTATCTCCTGCATCAGGAGATACATGCTCAGGTTCACTTGGGTCATCACCAAGGTTTCTCCTGGACCCTGATCTCAGATCTATTCCCTGAGGGGAATAGGGACCCTGAGTGACTGTGCCTGAAGCAGTGGCCACTCTTGGTGGGGAGTCATTTCCCCAGGGGGTTGTGCCTGAAGCTCCTGCCAATTGGCTGGGGCTTAAACCCTGAGTGGCTGTATGGGAAGGTCTGGCCACTCTAAGGGGCGACTGTTCCCGGCTTGGGACCATCTGTGCACCATATGCTTGTGCATATGGTTCATCTGGGTGCTCTAGTGTGAGCACCTCAGGCCTCTGTTGGGGGTCAACAGATGTTGGGTGAGGAATCAGCAGCTCTCCCGGGGTGAGTCCTGGTGTGCTCATCCTCTACAGCTGGTGTGGACAGCTCATCTGCCCGCATCCTTCTAGTACCACACTTGTGACACATCATGGTATATGTGTATTATTTGTAGAACTACAAATAATAACACGGTTTTGACTTCAGTTCAGACCTGTGGTACTTCCGTGCTGTCTAGTGCATTGAATACCAAATATTTAACACACAATTATCTTGTGTGTCAACTATTAGAACTTTCAGGGTTCTTTAGTTCTAACCTGTGGTACTTCCATGCATGTATGCGCATTGAATACCAAGTACTACCGTACAACAATTATGTTGTCTGTTGAATACTGAACTTTCAGGAGAAAGTTAAAAAAGATATAACATTGTTTATATCTCTTAGATCACCCAAGACTAACTGAACTCTTATATATTGATTAAGGTAGTAATGTAGGGTAATAGGTAAAAAGATATATGCTGGCACCTAATGCGCCGGCATGCTAAATACAAACTGTTGTGGACACTTATGGTGTCCACACTAATTATAGACTACATATGTACATTATGTAGTGCATATATACTAATATAGCATGTATATTAGTTATTAAATATATTAGTTACTAAATATATATATATATATTGATATAACAGCATATAACTGTTACAGAATGCAAGACAAACCTTGAACTTCAGTAAGGTATGGCAGCATTAGTCAAACGAGTCCGAGCCTTGTGCATGAGTTGTAATATTCAACTTAGGATTGACAGACAATCATATTGCGCAGTTTAGCTTTCAGGCCTCAACTACACATCTGGATATTCAATTCAATCATAACTCATAATTTCCTGTCACTGAAGAGCATCGATATACAAATATATTTTTCTTGGATTTGACAGATAACCACTGGGTATTAGTCTCTTACTTGCTGTTAACAAACCCGATATCATGCACAGTATATGGTGTATTGCCAGCAAGATAGAAGGGGTTGGTCTGAAGGCCAGAGTCAAGATGAGTTGTAACCTTTTATTTATTTATGAAGTGTCCATTTATCACTGAATATAGTGCGAAATTATAAACACAGGTTCTCAAACTGATGGAACTTCATGCAGGTTCTGGGCTGTTTTAACAGCATTGGATGCTATCTTCAATGTGGATGCCACTAGCTCATTAGCACTATGGAAGCTTATGCCATCCAACTGGGGAGAGAGGGGGCACTTTATGTGGTGATACTGACCAGATAATGATCTTGAACATAATATAAAGTCATTAAAGTCATATACTTTGTTGCTAACGGTCTGCATTACTTTGCAATATGCACTCATCCTCCGCCCCCTTAAAACATCTATTACCTCCTCTCATTCTTTTCTGTGATACACAATCTGATTTACATCGCAAAATCTTCAATCATCTATGTGCTGCGAATCATTCAAAATTGCTATCCATCACAATTAAGACAGTACAGTGTGAGACCTCTGGGTGATTCTTTTTTCTTCTTGGGTAATCAGACTCTGCCATGCTGTGCATTGGCCCACACTCACAAGTGCCTTTCTAGCATGTCAACTTGCTAGATAGTGCTACCTAGGTTAGAGCTGCTAGGGCTTACTAAGAATGGGTAGGCTCTCCCTCCTTCTCCCACTTCCTATTTTTAGGCAGACTGGGAAGCACAAGTTTCAACAAGTCATGTGCAGTCATCGCCGCAGCTTTCCCTCTAAGTAGAACCACTATACCCTCTCCACATTGAACTGCACAGTGGACTAAATGCATTGAATCTTCGCCAACTCCATTCTGATATGCTTACTCCTGTATTATCGTCTCTTACTGCCTGGAACTCTTGAACTCCAATCCCTTCCTGCAGTGCCAGTTGTGCACTTATACACTTGCCTCATTGTCTCTTGTCTCTGGTACTAGCCCAGTGGGCCACTGTTACGCACGGCAAGACGGTTCCTCTCCTCATAGCTATAATATATAACTGCAGATGCCCTCCTAACTCCATGAGTCCATAAGTTATCAGGACTATAATTAATAAATTGCCCCTCATATATACACTCTTTCTTATTCATTATTCCATCGTTATAGAAAACATATCCATCTGTATCAATTATTCTGGATGTGAAATGATTTTGTCCATAATATATAATTCCACCAATTACCATT
>KN837248.1:206407-253268 GCA_000827215.1 Sphaerobolus stellatus SS14 | reverse complement strand
CTGATTTAATCTTCCTTTGCTAATATCTCAGCTGGTGAGTACTGTTGACAGTTCAATTTGGAAGTAGCTACTGATGGGATCTTCCTTTGCCAATGTCTCAGAAGGTGAGTACTGTTGACAGTTCAGTTTGGAAGGAGTTCCTGATCTGATCTTCCTTTGCCAATGTCTCAGGAGGTGAGTACTGTTGACACTTGAGTTTGGAGGCCCCTGATCTGATCTTCCTTTGCAATGTCTCAGGAGGTGAGTATTGTTGACAGTTCAGTTTGGAAGGAGCTCTTGATCTGATCTTCCTTTGCCAATGTCTCAGGTGGTGAGTACTGATGACAGTTCAGTTTGGAAGAAGCTCCTGATCTGATCTTCCTTTGCCAATGTCTCAGGAGGTGAGTACTGTTCACAGTTCAGTCTGGAAGGAGCTCCTGATTTGATCTTCCTTTGCCAATGTCTCAGAGGGTAAGTACTGTTGAAAGTTCAGTTTGGCCAGATCTGATCATCTTTTTTCCAATGTCTCAGTTGGTGAGTACTGTTGACAGTTCAGTTTGAAAGGAGCTCCTGAATTGATCTTGCTTTGCCCAATGTCTCAGGACGTAAGTACCGTTGAAAGTTCAGTTTGGAAGAAGCTCCTGATCTGATCTTCCTTTGCCAATGTCTCAGTTGGTGAGTACTGTCAATAGTTCAGCTTGGAAGAAGCTCCTGATCTGATCTTCCTTTGCCAATGTCTCAGTGGGTGAGTAGTCTTAGACTTCAGTTTGAGAAGAGTTACTAATCTACTCTTGACTCCATAAATTTCAGAATGTGGGTTCTCATTTTATTTTTCTTTCAAACGATCTCCTGTCCTAATGTTACCCTCATGACATTCCAGCAGGTATGATTTAAACTCATGTTCCTCACTTTGAAATATTATTATTCATGGAGATTTCCAATCAATATTGCAGATGGTAATAGTTTGGCTTTCATACTTTGTACTCCATGTTCTCACTAGTTTCTTCAACTTTCCCTTTTAGTTGGTATGCATCAATTTGTCTTTTGAACCAACAAGTTTCACAATTGTGATAATCTTCATGTTTGATGTCAGAAAGTAAGTTGCATTTTTCATGACCAACATGTCTTTTACATACTCATTCCTGCACCACCGACAGTGGGTATGTGGGCTTCTGGTTAAAACTTCTCTTGTAATTTTCCATGTTTAACCTTCTTCTCCTGCACAGAGAGTCAGTTGCTGTAGTTCATTACTTGGAAGTTACTTTTCACACAGTATGTATAGGATATCTCACAGAAAACCACCATCTATGCCAAGCTGAAGCAAAAGATCTTAACATGATGGTATGTTAATGGCTTTATCTACATGAGTTATTAAATAATATCAATCCACTGTGGAATTCTCAAGAAATACTTCCAGGAGACTCCATTACCATTCCTAGTGAGTATAGCAACCATTATTTGACCATCTCCCTCTAAACTTATAATAGAGGGGACAAGAATCTATGCTTTGACAGCTTGGAGAAGTTTTGAGAAAATTGTATTATTGGTCTTCTGTAATGCCATGTTGACTTGTCAAAGTAGAATTGAGTATGTTGCATGACTGTATTTAAGTTAATCTTCTATAACAGGGCTACATCCTATCCATATTACTAGCAGAATTGGGTACCCCATTCTGGGTCCCTTCCCCATGGAACAACCACTGGGTCAATCAGACCATGTTGACTATGGATGGGTAGGTTTTGGCAAGGGGACCAGGGTGTGGTATATTTAGAGGTGGAGGCTTCCATAGTGTGAGCTAACCCTGCATATACCCTTATACAGCTTTTACCCTGCTCCCATGCTCTCATGGCCCACAATGATGGGACCTTTGTTTCCCCAGTATTTTCCCTCTACACCTCCAACCATGGAAACCTGAACCTCCTGTTATAGCAGGTCCTGGTTCCTTCACTAAAACCTACCCATCCATAGTAAAATTGGCCTGATTGGCCCAGTGGTTGTTCCATGGTGAAGGGACCCAGAATGGGGTACCCAATTCTGCTAGTAATATGGATAGGCTGCTCTTCAAGAGCCAAGTTATTTTTCCACTTATAATAAGCTAAATACCCTTGCTCCTTGACCTACGCACTAACCGCTCTTTAAGCTATATTATGCTCGTTGAGCTGCAGACTGCTCTTCGAGAGCTAAATTATTTTTCCGCTTATATAAGCTAAATACTCTTGCTCCTTGAGCTACGCACTAACCGCTCTTTGAGCTATTATGCCCGTTGAGCTACAGGCCGCTCTTTGAGAGCTAAATTATTATTATTTTTCCGCTTATAATAAGCTAAATACTCTTGCTCCTTGAGCTATGCACTAGCCGCTCTTTGGGCTATATTGTGCTCCTTGAGCTCCAGGCCGCTCTTCGAGAGCTAAGTTATTTTCCGCTTATAATGAGCTTAATAGTCTTGCTCTTTGAGCCACAGGCCGCTCTTCGAGAGCCAAACTATTTTCTGCTTATAATGAGCTAAATACTCTTGCTCCTTGAGCTATGCACCAACCGCTCTTTGAGCTGTATTGTGCTTTTTGAGCCACAGGGTGCTCTTCGAGAGCTAAATTATTTTTCCACTTATAATGAGCTAAATACTCCTGCTCCTTGAGCTACGCACTAACCGCTCTTTAAGCTAAATTGTGCTCTTTGAGCCACAGGCCGCTCTTTGAGAGCTAAACTATTTTCCGCTTATACCACAGACCAATCTTTTTGAGCTACATTCTCTTGCTATATGAGCTACATAACTCTGCCCTCTAAGCTACATACTTACTGCTCTTTGAGCTATATTGTACTCTTTGAGCCAAAGAATGCTTTATGAGCTAAATACTCTTGCTATCTGAGCTACATAGCTCCGCTCTCTGAGCTACATACTTACCGCTCCTTGAGCTATATTACACTCTTTGAGCTGCAGCCTACTCTTTAAGAGCTAGATTTATTCTATGCTCTCATTTAATGAGCTAAATATCGCCGCTCTTTAAGCTATATATTTATACTCTCTGAGCTACATAATTATCCCGCTCTTTGAGCTACATTGCACTATTTGAGCCACAGCCTACCCCTTGAAAGCTAAATTTACTCTTAGCTACATACTTACAGCTCGTTGAATCTTGATATTTTGATGAGCAGAACAAACATTGGCCTGATATCTAACATCTGGATGCACTTCTAAATTTGACCATCATTTCAAGTTATTTGACAACCTTTGATAAGCCCCTTTATTTTGCTGGGTGAGCCGCCGTTTGGTCGTCGACTGGTCGGGGCTGTGGGTGACTCGACACCCAAACAGCGGCACCCAACCTTTTTCTTGGCTCACCCAAACATGTGCCTTATAGCTTAATCAAAGGACAACTAACCATGCAATAGAACGTAGCTCAGCGAAATGCAAAGAAAAGCATGCGTAACTTTTTTTCCGCCACAAAAAAATTTAAGCACAGGTTTACAATGCTTTTTCTCGAGCACATATCCATTGCCATATCTATTATAAAGGTTAGATGCTCGATGAATCTATCCAAGCGATAATATTCGGAAAAGTCATAATTTTTGGACAAGGAAATCTTACATTATGACTTCAGTAAAGGGTTGACAAATGCTCGTTCTTCTATTCCGTGTTCTCTACCCCAAAAGACCAAGCTTCTTTTTAATTCTTTTAAGAATTTTCATTGAACTAAATCTCGATAAAAGCAACCTCAAATTTATGACTTTCTACTGCCTTTTTATAGCCTGAAAACCCTAAACTATTCATACTTTTCGGCACATTTTTCCGCTAGAAAACGTTCAGGAAGTCGGGGAGGTCAATTGGATTTTTCTACAACTTTTATTGACCGAAATATCCAGCTGCCCGTTGTGACGAGTACATTAAGCTCAGATGTTTTTTACTATCGTGCGTTTGAGGCTTTTTTACTAAAAATCAACGATCGTGGCATCGGCGTTTGGGTATTTTAGTGTATTTCCTTCGATCGAGCATTTCCACGATCGCAAACTTTGAAAAAAATGCACTATCTATCTTTTGCCCCTACCTTCCCTCTATGAAGACCACCGAAAGCTCGACGAAAGGAACTGAAATTTTTCCGAATCGCAGGTTATATTGCACCGAGGACTTGTGAGCATGGTCGTGCAAAATTCAGCGCTTTCTGACTTCCAGATTAAGAAGGACCTCAAAGCCACCGACCTTCGCAACCTCATCAAGGACAATCCAGATGGAAAATGACCTGAAGAGCAACATGGAAAGTTCTATGAGTCTCGTCTTCCTACAGTTTCAGTCACGAAGAGTGTTCTGTGCGACCCCAGCAACGGATACACGCGAGGTGCTTTTAATGCGAAAAGGCCCTATCGTGACTTTTGGCTGAGAACTAACGATCGTGCACTTTAAAAAAAAGTGATGTTCGTGCATTTTGAGTAAAAAAAGTATCGTTCGTGCAATTTCGGTATAAAAGCTATCGGATAGTGCACTTTCCGTAAAAACCTCGATCATGCCTTTGGGCATTTTCAAAAAAGTACTTATTGCCCAATCGTTACATTTTTGAAAATTTCACTAAGCAACGATCGTGAAAAACATCTGAGCTGAATGTACTGGTTGTGACACTCTGCTGAATATCGGAGTAGATAATCTCGATTCTGACGAAAGACGTTCCAAGAGGTTCCGAAAGAATTCTTGAATGACTAAATGCATAGAAAGAGACGAGAGGAATGAAAGAAACGAATGGGATCGCACACGGGACAGAGCTATGTGACAATGATAAAAGAAACAATCAGAGGGAGTCCAGGAATGAAGAGATGATGGGATTTGCATGCACGCATGCGAAACGAAGAAGAATGAGGAGGAATAACCCGGCTGGGAAACTATGTAGATCATATTTCCAACTAGACATAAGCTGTATGCAAGCGAATGCCAAGCATGAACGCAAAACCTTGTCGCCGGTGAGTTATTTGTACTTTCAGACATCCACACCCCCTCGCAATTCTTCGTCCTGTCCTACCGCCCACGGAAATTCCTCCCTGGTAATCCTAATTTCGGTACTTGCACCCTCATCCGGAGATGGTCCACTTAGTTCCCCCACACTCCGTGATTCACGGTTTAGGATAGAGCTTCCAAACGACTCCAGAATAGACTCTTGAAACCGCTGTAAACGACCTTGTATGCCCGGTCTGCTTTCGATACTGAACGATGGGACTGAGGGAATATGATCATCGAACTTGCGAATCTCCAAGATAAACCTGCATAAGAGAAGGATGGATATTCTGCCAGTATATCAGTGAGAATGATACAGAAACTGGAGAGCGTGACAAACCGTAGTTCAAGGGGACCATCTGTTCCCCCCAACCCGCCGAAAAGCTCAAGCTAAGATGCCTTTTTTGGTGGGTGGAATCGGGACATAATCGAGATAGCACATACCCCAGCCGACCAAACTACCTCCCATACCCAAAAAAAGATAAGTCTGCGGGGGAACACGTAGGTTTCAGTGCAGTTGCAGGGATCTTGTGCCAGCTTACAGAAAACGCATAACACCTAACTCGGAGTCACTATTCAGGTCTCTTTACGTGGTAAGACTAAGAATTTACCATATTGCAAGAAAACTCGCATTAATGTCCGGGTATCACTTCGAAATACCCCAGGGAATTGATTCCAACCAAAGCGAAAGGTAATCAATGCTACAGCAGCAGTGACGAAAATACCATTACAGAGAGCACCGCCGCTTAGCGTTTCATAGATCGTTACGACACCTGAGCGAGCGCTATTGAGGGAATAAACACGGCAAGGTTAGGCATGATAAGCTGATATATACATATGGAGACTGAGAACTAAATACGAACCTGATTATTACAGCCAAAGCACAAGCTATGGCGGACTATTCCATGTTTTTAATGCAGTGCCAAATTCTGAAACTATGACTTACGAGATTCAGAATAACCGTCTCAGCCATAATCAAAGCCAGGATCCTTATTGTGACACGGTTCCCCTTTGAAACAGCGTATGCACTGCCAAGCAATAAAGCTGAAGTCACCTGATGAGTATTGCGAATAGATGCCGTGCCACAAACTCACATGCTATTGCGATATTCACCATTCCTTGAGATACTGAGAAGAGAAGGAAGCTAGCGGCTACTATTGAATACTTGGTCGTGTTTCCCACTATGGCGGTCCAAATGATAGCCATCAACGCTCCATAGCGGGCTGAGACATAAAAAAACGATATCCAACTGAATTTCCTTCTCCATATGAAAGCAAACTCGTATCTGAACGTGAGCAGGGTGTCGTAAACCAACACAGCTGACGGGACGGCTTCAGGAACGAGCTCAAAATATTTATTCAACGTAGAATCTCACCATAGCTCGCCAATATGAAGTAATTTTGGATTTCACTGAGGAATATTCAGATTGTGAATGTGGGCTATATGTAGGACCGAAATAAAAGGGCGTACGTAACTCTAGGCTGTTGCTGGGAAGTCCCGAAGATTGCGACGATTGCGATGATCAACGCACTCTGGTTAGATCCAGTGGGTTGCTGAGAAGTTACGGACATGATACCAGACTATAGTGAGTAAGAAGCATACCTGGAGCTACAATGCCGCTTTTATACTGCACAACGGCAGATCTCAAAATTTGCTATGGGGGTGCCCTTGTAATTGGGCGGCACTTTGAATTTAAATTGAGACCATCCAGGACGTCAGCCACCTATGTGTTCGTACGGGGATATCGCCGAGGATAGAGTCAGCCAAGCTATATCACCCTGTGGTGGTTTAGTATTGTGCATTCAAATAATCATCACTTCCCAAGATGGCGAGATGCCGGTGGAGGTGAGGAAGGCTATGCATGTCATGTACCGGCCAATCAACGTTCTTCTCCGCAACACTTCTGGTTACTTCTCCGCAACACTTCAAGTTACTTCTCATGTTAATGTCCCTTCAATTCTTTAAGTCTCATGTTCAAGGCAGACATACCTATCCAAATACTGCCCGCTCGCTGCTCGCGCTAATCACCCCACAGCACCTATCACTTAGATTTACTACGAATTCTAATACCAATCACAACACTGCACCAGGTGTTAATAACTACCGCATTAGCGAACAAAAAATGTAGGTAACGTACTACTGGGAACTGCTTAGAACTGCTTAGAACGAAAGAAACATAGGATCATGATGTCCGATGAAGAGACGAGGAGAGGAGAGGAAAGAAGCGGATGCATGCATAGGTTAAGTTAATGATGTAAGATGGGTGTCTCTAAGCTATGGGATCGGGTGGGCACACAAACAAGGGCAACAGGCTTCGGCACCGACGCAGTCTACATGGGCATGGGAGATCGTAACAATGGTGAAGATGAGGGCCATGGCGGGAATGGGCGGCGCCGCGAACGTGACAAAATGGGACGGTGGTGGGATGCGAGAACGATGAGGAGCGATGGACATGGTGACGGTGACGGCCGCGAACCCTATGGTGGGTAGGTGCAGTAGATCCTGGAGACGCTGGACGAGTACGGGGACCGGGAACGAGGACGTGCTTGTGGATGTGGGACAATGGACGGTGCAAGACAAACGATGAGCGAAGGTGGTGGAGGATAGATAATGAGGAACAGCTGGTGTAAATAAGAATACGTTGTGCGGTACGGTATGGGATGGTGGAAGATGAACTGGTGGTAAGCTGATGCGGGATGGAGTGGACGACGGCGATGCATTAAAGGCGACTAGGACGAAGATGAGGACGATGGGAGAGAGGATGGCTGAGAGCGGTGAGGAAGATGGCCGATAGCGATGAAGAAGATCACGACAACGTTGAAGGCTGCAAACCACATAGCTGTCCGCGAGCCGGGGGCGGGCGAGCGTCGGGAAAGACGAAGACGGATGCCGCGAGCTGGACTACTGCTAGTCATAGTAGAGCGCTTGGGGTGGTTGGTAGTAGCTCCGAGAGGCGTCGTCGGGGTATGGCCGGTCGTAGGACGTCGAGTGACGAGGTTAGGCCGACGACATGGTGCCCGAGTGCAGAGGACGGCGTGTAGGTCAATTAACCCACCCGCCGATTATGTCAGCGCAAAACGTCACTTCCGCTCCACGCTTATTGGCTGGCGGCCACAGGGCTTCTCTATAAGCTACGTGGAGACCTGCAGGATCGTGCTTGCCCCGATTGCGAAGCTTTCCGTGAGTTACAAGTTTCTGGTTACATTTGAGCCGAAATAACAAGCAAAAACGGAGAATGAACATACCCCAGTGCGAGGTATATAATGAAGTTGATCAGACTACCAGAACGAGCTGAGATATAAAAAGAAAGATATCCAACGCCATTTCTTTCTCCAGATCAACGCATACATATCAGTGAATGTAAGAAGAGTTAAAATCGGGCAATCTAACAGATGTATTAGTTTAGTAGCTTGTTCCGTTACAATAAACCTCTCATACTCACCTTTTCCACCTAGAACGACCATATTCAGAACTATGCTAAGTGTCAGGAATGCGGCCGTGTCAGGGTCATATACAGTTGTGTCAAAAACTGTAGGACCTATTCCTTTTAGTACCAGCTGTAGTGAGTTTGGTGCATCCGACATTGTCCATGAACTGTGTACCCGTCCACATAAAGACTGTTCATGGACAGTGAATCCGATGTATGGCCGTACATCATTGGATGACGCATCGTGAGCAGCACATACTGTTATATGACAGTCTTTTTACAGCGCATCACGGACAGGCACGACGCTTCGATTGACACAGGAAGGGGCCTTATCCCTTACTTTCACTTAACATTCTAGGGGGAATGCTAGTCATACACTTATGATAAACTGAGCAGCAATGAGAGAAATGCAAATCATTACACTTTCATTACACTTAAGATATTGTGGGATGTTACCAATCATAGCGCCTTCAAGGATCATCCCAGGTCTACTTAAGAGAGTAAATACAAATATTCTGGGGGCCAATAGGCAGACTTATGATGGACTTGGATGTTCCCAGGACTGTCTTTCTAGCATATGATCCTGCTATCCATAAGCTTGATAAACCAATAGCCCGACTTAAGTAAGTGGGCAACTGATTCCCAACAATTCTGAGTGCTGTACTTGTTGAGATGAGGTGCTCATTCCTCACCCGGGCAATAGCAGTAGACCCTCGCAAACGCGCGAGGTCCCATATTCAACTAGCTACGAAACAAATACACAAGGATTAAATGCCAAGTCATGCACTAGTACGAGACTAAATCTAAATAGAACGTAACTAAAATAAGGGTACACGTGAACCAATCTTGGCACGTTGGGGTGCCTGCTTGTGCAGCGCTCATCCCTGCCGCATATAGCTCCCGATCAAGTTAGCGAGTGGCAGTGTCCTTGTGTATGAAGAGAGGGGCGCGCCTCCGGAGGCGTAACGCCAAAAGTGGGTGAAATGGAGTCTATCTATCTTTATCTGTGTAGCTTTGCACTTCTACAAGGACGCATACGTCCGTTGGAAGGACTTACCGGCGACCGGTGGTTATTCCGTTGCGTGAGGGAGAGATCCTAGCCAATATCTCCGCTGTGAGGACCGTGGATCCCTGTTGTGAACATGACGTATTGCGCCATGATTAAGGGGGGGGGACAGAATCCGAAGTGTGCCGTGAAACACGCAACCGGGTGTGCTCGAGGATCATATCATCTATATGCTTATATAAAGACTGACAGCTCGAAATTCACAGTTCTTCGCATCGCATCAGTTCGAACTTCGCAGCGCATGCATGTATCGTGTAGGAGAAATTTCAATCAGTGCGTCAGAGCGTAGAACCTAATATGAACGCGCACCGTTTCTTCAACGGTCATCATGAATTGCGATCTATCTTGGTACAATCATTAAATGAAAAAAAAGTGATGGCAAAGTGAGTCGGGACCACGGAACGAATTCCGCTGATTCACAACTTCTGAAGCTTAATCTCCAGTGTCACGTCAAGAAACCCAATACAGGTCAATGTGGAAAAACCCATTGAATTTGTACATTAGACCGTCTATCCTATGATGCACGAGGCCGCATTAATCGACATGGATTGCTCGGAATACAGGCAGGTTTCCTGTAAGTAGGCATTAGCACAAATGGAGATAAGATTGTGACAATAAAAAGTAACCTGATATCCGGGAATTGAGGTAGGATTAAACGTGAGTATCGAACCACAAGGATCAGAGGTATTCGGCCGATTTGGGGCTTATCCAGTTGTCCAAGATATGAAATAGAAGGCCAATTTCTCAATTCGTAAAATCGTAGGCAAGTAGATTAAAGTTGATAGGGGTTGAATAGGTATTAGAAGGCGGCATAAAGTCGAAAATTTGAGCAGAAATTAAAATCAGATAATTGGATCATGCTCCGACGCTGCGAACTAAATTTCTCAAGGTTGAAGCTTCGCTGATACATGTAGTTAATTTTTTTTGCTTCCGAACTTTTCGGTAGAACAGTACGCCCCCAATAGTATTTTCATAAATACTCGTAAATGTACATTTCTTCTTATCTTCCCAAAAGACTGCACTGATGAATTCGAAGTACTGCAGTAATCATGCGATATCAGGAAACCTGCATCACGAAAGTGGGCAAACGTTATAATGACAACTATAGCGTCTATACCGTCCATAGTATGCATACTTTAGGTACACTATGATACCTTCCATAGCTTCCATACCAAATGCCTTGATTGTTGGTACACTAACTGCAGTGGGAGCTATCAGTGACTATGATGGGAACTCTAGCAAGCATAGGCTCAATAGTAGATAATAGTTTATTCCTTTTTGGTGTTCTTATTATTTAAAAAAGCTGTTAAATATATATAATTGACTGAAATATTCTATTCATGTGTGTATATACAGCTAAATACAATGGAGACTACACTAATAATCTAGATATATGCATGCCTACTAGTGTAAAGTACCGTAGTCAAAGGTTATAGAGGCTCAAATCAATATCTTCAAGCACATGTATCATGGATGGTATCTGAGGTTTGCTAATAGTAACAGAGGAACTGTGAGAAGATGCAGAAGTTATGCACCTTATGTAGAATCTATGCAGCAGTTGCTTGGATATGCACTAGTTCATTGGATACTGACTGTACTAAACTCTGCTCCGCTTTGTCACTAGCTGGTCTACCGAGGAATCCATTAGATGTTATGAATGCCAAAGCAGGTTGTATGCTTACTGAAATTGTCTGTTAATTTTGAGATCCGCAGGCTCTATGGAAACTGTCAGTGAGAATGCAAATGTAGCACAACAGAAGCCCACCTTTTGGTCTACTTGGTCAACATTGAGGAGTAGGGCTGTTGTTACATCCTAGTATCTAGGAGGCCTATTGGAGTCTGAAGATATATATAATTAGTATTGGCTGGAGTCTGGAAGGTATAAACATATGGAACTTGGCTTCAATGTATGTGTTGTGCCCTTAGAAATACACAGTGTCTGAATTTCAGAGTTGAAGTCAGTGGACTGAGGTTTGGAGTCCAGGGGGAATAGACACAATGTCAAGTCAGAAGGCAATAGGTGAGAGCGAATTGAGGGTGAGAGAAAGATAACTTGAAACAGAGAACGGATTGAGTTAACAGAATAACAAAGTTGATTTCTGACTACTGAACCAAATACAACATGCAGCTATTTATACTAAATAGGAGGCTGGAAAATATAAGGAAAAATAGTCAGGGAGACAGAAAATGACATATACATGATTGGTTGATGATGGCATCAACCTGGAGACCGACAATCAATAATGTAAGAACATGAGGTGGATAGAGTCACATGAAAGATAACATCACTGAAGCAAAGCTTGGCATTGATGAAAATGATAAGAAGATCAAACAGATAAGAATTGGAGTCTGAAGAATGAATATAAGAATGACAAGTCGATATGATGGACTGGAGTCCAAAGAATGAAATGGAATAACATTGTCAATGTGAAGCAGAGACCAAAGAACAGAATTTTACATGAAATCAAAGATGAATAACATACAGGATAAAACTGGAGGCCAAAAAATGTTAAAAAAAGGCTATCAAGATTGCGAACTTGACAGCTGTATTAGTAAGGTGATGTTGGAAGCCTTCAAGTACTCACCGCCTTCAGTGCAGAAGCTTATACAAGTCTGTTCCCAACAATGTTGACAACCTGTAAGATAATGTTGTCATGTTCAGCTATCTCAGAACAGGTACCTGTTTATTACTTCAGTTACTTTCTCAATGAATGAAAGAAATGTACATGACTGTGAGTTTGTGATCTCCAGTGTTAAGTGCTAAGTGTGTAGAGTGGTGGTGGGATGAGTCTAAGTTGCAACAGCACACATTGTCCTAACATTGTGCAAACAGCGGAGTTGATGGGTTTCACAATAGTGAAGCTAGTGAGTGGTAGTCACTACTTAGTGACATAGCAGTTGCTACTGTCTATAGGAGTCATGGGATGCTATGGAAAAATCAAGTGCCATTGGCAGATTTCCTGATGTGGCCAATGCTATATAGCCTATATAGCAAATATAGAGCCCTTAGTTTCTGCAATTTATGTACACTATGATAGTTTCCATAGCTTCTCTGGAAGCCACCTTCTCTTCTCCTATGATAGAAGCCCCGGGTTATAGAAAGGGCTATGATAGGGCTTCTAGAGGAAATAGTTCCAAGGGGGAAAGCTAGCACCAGGCATTTTATTAGTAGCAAGATGATAGTGAGCCATAGCTGCACATTATCTCCATAGAGGTTGGCTAGCTGCTGTAGGGCTATGGAACTCTTTGGCACTGTTGCCAGGTTTCCTCATGTACTTATCTAGCTTCCTGAAATAACAATGGGCTACTATGATGAGAACCCAGACAATATTCAATTATACTCACTGGACACGATCACCATCCATTGGATTGAGCAGTGCCTGTCAATTGTAAGATTAGAGAGTTTGCATAGAAGCCTCAAGGTTTTATGTCTTTTTATCTCACTGAGCTCTGTTCTGTTGAGCAATTAGTTATCCCTTGGTTAAGCTATAAGGCATAATTGTTTGGGTGAGCCAAGAAAAAGGCTGGGTGCCGCTGTTTGGGTGTCAAGTCACCCACAGTCCCAACCAGTCGATGGCTAAATGGTGGTTCACCCAGCAAAGGAACAGGGCTGATCAATGGTTATTGAATAACCTGAGATGAATGCCAAATTTGAAAGTGCATCTAGATGTTAGATATCACAGACATTGAGCTAATGTTTGATCTGCTCAACAGAATATCAAGATTCAAAGTGGATACACTGGATCATTGAGGTCAAAGGATGTTTGTGAGTGGATCTGATTTCCTCAGTGACTGGCTGCAGTAATAAGTACACTGAGTAGTTAACTCCAAGATCTCAGGTAAAGGAAGTAATCGTATCCAGGACTGGCATGAATATGATGCTGGGAGATAGTAAGCTTGTCTAGGAGTGGTGGAAAACACAACAGGTGAAGTTATAAGCTCCTCAGCAAAGGTCCTAAGGAGACAGGGCATTAAACATATCTGTGGGCAATATATTAAGAAATCTAACCAGAAATAATAAGCTGCAGACAGGATTTAGTTAGATTTAACTCCTCTCTAAACAAATTACACAGGTATTTAGCTGTATAAGAGCTGAAAATAGCTCTATAGTAACTGTAAGAGTGGAAACATTGAACTATCTAAGAGCGGTGCATGTAGCAACTATCTCAAAGAGTGTCAATATGAAGTGACACCATTTAGTTCAAAAGTGAGAACTACTAGCTCTCTAAGAGTGCAAAACAGTTAGCTTTATAAGAGCATAGATATAATTCAAAGCCTCGAAGAGCAGGAATACTTATATAGTTCAAAGAGTAGGGAAAATTATCTTCAAAAGCATAAATACTTAGATCTGTAAGAGAGAGATGTACCTCAACAGCAGGATATGGCTGAGAGAGCAGGTAAGATTTAGCTGAATAAGAACAGGAAATTAGCTCTCAAAGAGCAGCTTGTGGCTCCAAGAGCACAATGTAGCTCAAGGAGTGGGATAATTTAGGTAGCTCAGGGAGCATGAATATGTAGCTCAAAGAACTGAAGTATTTAGCTGATTGAATAAGAGTGTGCACCTTAAAACATAGCTCTCAAAGAGTGTGCTATGGTACAAATAGCAGCATGTATGCAGCTCATTATGAGCGGAATTTTATTATTTAGATCTTGAAGAGTGGCCTGTAACTCAAAGAGTATAATGTAGCTCTAGGAGCAGAATAATTAGGTAGCTCAGAAAGTGTGAGTACCTAGCTCAAAGAGTGGGAGTATTTAGCTCTCAAAGAGTGGCCTGTGGCTCAAAGAGGGCAATATAGCTCAAAAAACGATAAGTGTGTAGCTCAGAGAGCAAGAGTATTTGCTCATTAAGAGTGGGAAGATTTAGCTCACAAAGAGCAATTTGTGGCTCAAAGAGCGCAATATAATTCAAGGAGCAGTAAATGTGTAGCCCAAGGAGTGAGGGGCCAGAATATTTAGCTCACAAAGAGCAATCTGTGGCTCAAAGAGCACAATATAGCTCAAAGAGCACAATATAGCTCAAAGAGCAGTAAGTATATAACTCAGGAGCAAGAGAATTTAGCCCTTGAAGAGTGGCCTGTGGCTCAAAGAGCGGTAAGTATGTAGCTCAAGGTACAAGAGAATATAACTCTTGAAGAGTGACCTGTGGCTCAAAGAGCAGTAAGTATGTAACTCAAGGAGTGAGAGAATATAGCTCTTGAAGAGCGACCTGTGGCTCAAAGAGTGCAATATAGCTCAAAGAGCGGTAAGTATGTAGCTCAAGGAGCAAGAGAATATAGCTCTTGAAGAGTGACCTGTGGCTCAAAGAGCACAATATAGCTCAAAGAGCGGTAAGTATGTAGCTCAAGGAGTGAGTGAATTTAGCTCTTGAAGAGCAGCCTGTGGCTCAAAGAGCGTAATAAAGTGCTGGAAAGAATTTAGCCCTCGAAGGGCCATAAACATATAGCTCAAAAATAATAAATACGTAGCTTTTAAGAATGAGGGTGCTTGAATCTTCTATGAGCGAGAATGAGCCTCTATAGGTGTGATGAATTTACTGGCGAATATGATATGGGTGCTAGATGACATAAGCCAACAGATAGCAGGATGTCAGGCATAGTTCAACTGCTTTTAGATAAGTGGGTAATAGATATTAAGAAGACAAGGAATGCATTATTGCGAGTTTTATAGAAGCATCCAACGGATACGAAAGAGAAAATGGCTGTGGGAATGATGATATGAGGATGGGAGTGATGAAGAGGAGCAAGGCACGGATGTGTTTGAGCTCCGCTCTCCGATGCAAAGACCTTGAACTGCCCTTCTTGTTCTTGGGTTGGTGGGTGGTGCTCTCGTCTATGTCCACCCACGGAGCTGATTATCTGTGGGGCCACATGTATGTTAACGGGATATAACTTTGCTACATTTCTGTGCTTATCAGGCTGAAGAGAAAAATTGGTGTCAACTTACGGACTGCATGAGGGTTTTCGATGGGCGTAACTAGCAACCAAATGACAGCAAACGACATACAATAAGTTCAAATCCCAGGACCATTGAGCCTTTTCATTTTACACTTGTATATGTTGTTTACGTTGATTGCTTTCAATGATGCTTTCCTCCCACTCCCCCACTTCCTAATAGCTATAACGCCCATAAGGCTTTTCAATACATGTGATTCCCTTCCCATGCTCTCAATTTTCGCATCTGGTGACGCACTCACTGCTGCTACCTATAGTTGAGATTCCGCATTGGGTTATTTCTTGAGTGGGTTCTTTGGTTGCAGGGGTTTATGAAGCACTCTCGAGGGCAGCTGAACACGATATCACAAACCATCAAAGTCCAGCAGGATATTCATTTCAATTCATGTCGAAATACCGTTGAGAGTTGACTTAAAACAAATTTCACACTAGCATAGAAAGGAAATTAAAAAAAAAACCTTTTCATTAATACATAATCAACACATAGCATCATTCCAAGGGGAGTAAAAAAAAAGGATATGCAAACACCGATATTATTGCTTCGGGTTGGCAAACGTGACGAAATCCATTTCCTCATAGGGAATAACCTACAGTATGTCTTCTTCCAGAATTTATACAAAGTACAAACTAATAAAACAAAATGCATCAGTAAGAAATCAGAAAAGGAAAGAAGGAAAAGAACTGACATCGTAAACACGGGAATAGGGAAATAATTCGTCACAAAGCTTGCCTGATCCCAGTTACCCTTCAAGAACACACCCCAATCAGCGAAGAGGATAATCAGGATAACCCAAATGAGGGACCACCAAGCAAGATACGGCTGGAACCTCGACTTGTAGGGCAACATATCCGTCAATAGACCCTGCGCTTTCAAGGCCAAGCCCTTGCGGAAACGGATAAGGGTAATGCAGATACCGAACCAGTTCAACATGCCAGTGATGGAAGACATGTTCACGAACCAATTGAAGACTTTGTTAGAGGTTTCGGAGACACCCATATAGGCGAGGAGGCCAAGCTGTACCAGAAATAATGTGAGTTGAAAGCATTACAGCGCTTTGCATTATGTATACTCTCATAACATTATTGCTTATTTTTCTGCCTCTGTCTGCTCTGAATTCATTATCAATTTATTCTATAAATTAATGTCTACACCTCCTTATATCTCTTGAAATTTGACTTGGTTCATCTTTCACACTCATAATGATTGCCTTGTTTCACAATATCTGATTGCCATTGTAATTATTGTGTATGTTTTTTGATTTCATTCTAAATTATTCTCTTTTCTCTCATATGCGTGACCTGTGGCTTGGAGCAGACAATGCTAGCATACAGGGCAACCCTGTGATGTTGCCTTTGCAAGAATATGAAGCTGCTCACAATCCTCTTGATCCTTCCTCAGCCCCTTCAAGACTAGTATCACAGCCCATTCTTGACTGTTATGGTCTAGCAATCCTGATACCCCATTGATGCATCATCCATCATATTTATGAACATGTGATCACACTCTCTGGACTGATTAACCACTTCAACAGAAAGGAGCACCTCAAGGTAAATCAACAAAACAAGATATCTATTCCACTCAGTGATTTGAAGAAGCTTCAAGGTGCTTGGCTTGAGTTTAATGTCATTAAAGACATCATGCACATCAAAAATATCACTCACAAGCAGCCAGCTCTTCCTGGGCTCAAGATCATTCCTGGTTTCTCCTGTCAACATTGTGACTATTTGATTCCTTGCATTGCTACAATGCACAACCATTGGTCTAGCAATTATCAAGACAACTCTTTTCCTTGTTCCAAAGGATACATGTATTGACAAGCAATGCTGTAAGTATTCTTGACATCTGTCCATGATATTTTGAAGTTCTCACACTGCCTCCCACCCTGCCTGATGATCCCTGACACCTGTACTTGGACCAATTTGACTCCATCATTGGCCTGAACCAACAATTAATATTGTCCCTACTGTCAATGAAGTCCCTCTTCTCCTCAAGGACACAGGTTGGCATATATTCCTTAGGGACATTATCCCGTACATAAACAAGGTCAATGAGTATGTCTCATGGATTGCATTCCCTCCCATGAATACTCCAGATGGTTGGGAGATGTGCCTCAAATCATTGACTCTCAAATATATGAAGTGTATTCATGTCAAAGTACAGGACTTGCTATTGGTTGTTCTGGCAGCTATTATGGAATCTCCTATAATGGCATCAACTAAACACTAAATTCCTTTGGAGGACAATGACAGCTTGAACATGTATGCCAGTACCCCCACCACTTCCTCCTTGCTATAGTGCACTCATTGGACAACATGGAGAGGATTAAATGGTTATTGCTGACACTGGAGGACTTGGATTGTGCCCACACTCTGCTTCATGCCCTCAATCAGAGTGAAGAGTCAGATATTGAATTGATACATGTACTTCTCCTACCTCTCTGCTATCATTGCAAGGCCTCTTCAAAATGGAACAATCCCATGGAGTGCTTGATGGCCTTATATACTCTCAGAGAACAAGGGCAGCTCATTGATCCCAGTCTTGCCATGTGGCTCTTTCCTCAGTTGAAGTACCACATATGATGATGCCTATTCCATGAGGGCTTGAAGAGGATGGCTGATTATGATGATTCCAGATTAGAGTATGTTTTACTCATATCATTCTTTGTCTTCCAAACTGACTATTTTAATAGATCTGTCAAGGCCATAGCAAGTGAAACAGTTTAAGTCAGATATGAGACACCATTCAATGCCATTCACATTTATCAGAAGTATGCTACTGCACTTGTTAAAGCCAGCACACTATCACTGACAACACTTGTAAGTGAGAGATGGAATGCACATTTCCTACAAAGGTCATATGTTATCAATTGCTGCTTGGAGATAAGGGCTATATCAATTGCTTGAAGAGACAGAAGCTACAGTTGGTGAGATCCTGTCAAGCCTGTGTTGATCTGCAGATCCCACACAACTATGCAGACAACTGGTCCAATGTCAAGCCCCCTGGATATTCATGGGTTGAACATCCTGGGCTAAGGAAATACAAGAAGCTGCTATTGCAACATTACATTCGGTATAGAGCTCGTTGCTGTGTCTGAGACAGTAAAATCATTTTTGATCCTTGGGTTGTCACTGGTCTTTTATATTGGCTCAGTGAGATCAACTGTCATGTCTGTCTACAGGTATATTTCTATAGGCTGGGGAATTAGCTAATTCAAATGAAAGCACATATTTCAGTCTGATTTTTGGACATGTTGTAGCCCTGTTAAAATGCTGAAGATTGTGCCATCTTTCTTTAAAAACAGCGGACCTGTTTTTGAGATATAAAAATCACATGTTATGGTTAGGCATGAGGAGAAGGTAAAAACATCATGTTGTTTCAAAGGCTACAAAGACTAGGTAACTTACCTCTATGTTGCTATACCTCATAATAAACAATTCTTGAGATGGGTAGAATGAACTACATTTTGAGAAAATTGCAAAGTTTGGGGTGTAGAGGGAAGGGGAGAGGGAGGGGAAGCAGACACAGTATTTCTTAGAAACATACAAAAAGCTAGTATGACTTTAATATTTGCTAGAGGACCATAAAGATGCTGTATTGAGATGTATTCACTAAGCAAGGGGAGGGGGGAAAATACAGTATTTTCTCAAACATACCAAAGGGCAGTATGACTTCAGTATGAGTGAGCTATACTTTCACAGCAATGGCACATACTATTTGATTTCATCACATTCACTATCAATGTGTGTCTTGGGCATAGAGGGGTTTGATGGGAGGCTGGGGGCTGAACAGAGGGGCAGAGAGGCTAGGAGACAGGCTGGACCTAGGGGTTTTAGGGGTGTGTGGACATCATGGAGGGTGCAAGAGCGTGGGAAAATGAGGGAAAGTGGGCACAAAACAGGTGTGGTGGGGTTTAAAGGGGTTGTGGGAGGCTGGGCAGGGCCTGGACAGGTATGGGACCCATCTGGGACCTGGTGTTTTAGGGGGGTGTGGACATCATGGAGGGCACAAGAATGTGGGAAAATGAGAGAAACCGGTGACAAAACAGGCAGGGAGGGGCAAAAAAGGGCTGTGGGAGTCAGCAGGAGTGTGGGGTGGGCCTGGGACTCATCTGGGACCCAGGTTTTAGGGGTGCATGGATGTCAGGGAGGCGAAAAGGGAATTTTTGGAGCAAGCTGGAACCCTAAATGAGGGATCAGGGTGGATTAGGGTACCCTAAATAGAGGGGAATAGTGATAGGTCATTGGTTCAAGCCCAGCCCAAATCATTTCTTTTGATTCTTTTTTGCCTTTTCATTGCCAGCAGCTTTTCAATTTGATTCGGTGGTTTGCTGATGAATTCATGTTCTGAAAATGCAGTGAAAGATTTATAGAGTTCGATTGTCTAGGAAATGCATGGGTGAGGGTTATGGATTAAATTGAATGTGAATATCTAGCAAGACGAGAGTGAAATTGATTTTGGTGGATGGATAAATCTCTAAGTCTATGAGTGACTATGAGCATTGGATTGATCATATAGATTACTAACTTATTTGGTTATTATACTGTGCCACAACCATATATTTTAATCAGCACAGCTTATAAGTCTTGGTTTACTGCATTGGATTCTTAGCCTTCCTTGTGCATTATATTAATAATGACTGATTGACTCACAAAATTTGTAAGTGTCATGCAACATTCATTGAACATTGAACAATCAACTTTTGAGATGATTCTTCTGATATCCGCAAATGAATATACACAAGCTTTGAACACTTGGTATCCAGGTTCTTTCTTGAATATATCTAGACCTAGGATGTAGTCCCTTCATACCTCCCAAATAATGCAAGTAATGAGATATGTAAGTACTCCTTCTGGCCTGTGAGGCCATTGAGTCACAAGACCAGCAGAAAGGTGGGTTACATTCAAGATTCAATGCTGTTTGGATGCTGTTTGCGAAATTCCCTGAAGATTTTTCCAAGTGTAGGATGTTAGAGTGGGATGTGGGTAGCAGACAGAATGTGGATGGCGGTGGGAGATGAAAGATGGATTTTGTGGATGGATCTTGAGGCGGTTTATGAGTCAGTAAATAAATACTGATAATATCAATAATACTCACGTATTTGATTATGCTGTGGTGGAGGACAGATTTATTAAGTAAAGCACATCTCGTATGGCTTGCTTTATGCCATTTGTCTCTTCAATTTCCTGATCCCTAAGTAATGATCATGCGTAATTGAATCAACTACTCACCACCTTCCTAAAAATCACACTAGTCATACATCATCAATTAGTTGTAGCTTCTAATTTCTACAAACTCAACCCAATTAGGAAATCACACAAATTTGGGTCTCACACCTTTGATAGACAGGCTTTTCGTCGTTTCTTATACACCCAACACTACAGTTTTTCAATGAGTCATGTATATTATGCTATGACTAGGAGTATTACCTAAACTGTAAATACACATAAGTGCAATGTCTAAGTAGACCTTAATCCAATATGATTCTTGAATTTATGACTCCTAGACAAGATTCTTGAATAATTATTTCAAAAATCACAACCATGACCTTGGCAGGACAACTTATGAATCCCATAGGTGTCAGGACCTGATCCTGTTTTTGTTTTATCTCAGTTTTATTTCATTTTCCTTCAGACTCTGATTCTGCCACATTTGTTATTCATCTTTGATTTCATTGGTTCTTGATCTTTTATTGTATTTTCATTTGTTTGCTTATTATTCTCAGACTCTGACATTCCTTATCTTCGGATCTCCAATTTCCTATTATACTTATCTTTCATTGATGCCAAGCATCACTTACAATTTCACATGTTTATGTCCCACATGACTTTTATGTTATATTCTCATCAGTCTCCCCTTATATCATTCCCAACCAACCACATTCATTATTACTCTTTCCTTATCCATTTCATCTCCATGACCCTGATTATTATTCCTTGTATTCTTTGGGCTCCATTTTAGTATAAATAGCCACACATGTATTTTGGTTCAGCAGCCAAAAATCCACTTCATTATTCTGTTAACTCATTCCAGCCTCCGTCCCTCTGACATCTTTCCATTCTACTATACTCGGCCACTGAGTCTTTCTTATACCAACTTATCTGTGATAATGTCAAACTCTGCAATTTTCTTCCCCAGCTCATGGAGTAAATATTTATTCCAATCAGCACAGCTCATAAGTCTCACTGTCACATTTGATTCTTAGCCTTCCTGTTGGCTATTTACTATTATATAAGGACTGAGTAAGGTGACTGACTAAACTTGCAGATGAAATTTAACCGTTTGTTGAGACCTTCCTCAATTTTTATATTGACCAGATCAATCCATACAAAGTCTTAAAGTTTGAAGTCATTTCTCTCTGATTGAATATTGAGTTGTCTAAGTAGTGGCTTCATCACAGTATCTTTTCATGATTTCATTCCCAGCCTTAGTGCACAAAGGAATGGCTAAGCTGTGGATCAAATATAATAGGAAAGGCACTGCAAATAGGATGGACATGGGTAATGGGTGATGAGTCTTGGATGGGAATGAATTTTTCTGGGTGGATGGATGAAGATATTTATGAGCTCGTGTAATCCCACAACTGAAGATATTACTGCTACTCACTTATTCAATTAGACTCCCACATGACGGTCCACTGCATTTGATTCTTAGCCTTCTTCCTGCCTATTATTTATCATGACAGAATGACTCACCCAATTTGGAGGCATGACATGAAGTTTAATTCTTGAACCCTTGAAATCTCTTGCAATATCCCTAAACGAATAACTATGTGTTCTAATTATGGAAAGTGAAGAAATCACTTCAGCTGCAAAGCTGACCCTTTGGGTCAGCTTTGTGGGCTGATGAACTTACTTATAAGTTCTTCTGCATACATTTGCCTTGACCACATTATCCTTCAATATATGGCCCATGAAGCCAACCCAAAGGGTAAGCTTCGCAGCTGAAGTGATATCTCCACTTTCAGTAATTTCACTGATGGTAGAGGCCCAATAGATGTTGCAACATTGCTTTCTCTCACAATGTTTGTAGATATCTGTGGCATTGATAATGTTAGAGTGCCATAGAAGAGATATTGCTTAGGTAATTTAGGGTTAGCTACCCCAAAGGTTAGCCTAGCCTTAACCTTGAGGAGTAAAATGTCCTCTATAGATCATCATCACTAGGACTTGGGTCAGAATCATCACCTGAATCATTGCTGTCCGAATCCTTGTTTCTTCTTGCGAGATTTCTTCTTCATGGATTTCTTGGGTTCTGATGGATGAAGAGTCATCACTACTAGGGTCACTATCATTCGGATCCCTCATAAGGTCATGAGCTAGTTTTGCACATTGCTTGCCTTTATTGTGAGAAGGACGTGGTACTGGTGTTGGAGTCCAAGATTGAAGCTGTTTGTTATCAATTTCTTCTTGAACATGTTCTTCTTCACTTGTACTGACTTCCTGTATCTTGGCCATAGTGATAGTTGATGACATTGTGGAAATTTCTGATTGCAGAGTCTGTGTCTTGCAAGGTTCTTTGTCCAAAGGTATGACTAGCTTGCCTCTTGACTTCTCATAATGTTCTCTGTGATCCCTAGCAGTTTCTTTGAGTGGAGGTGTGGTGGAGTATCGGAAAGGAATAGGTCTTCCTGACATACAGCTAAGGGTTCAGTCAGAAATACTGTTACGTCCTAGTATCTAGGTGTCACTGTGGACTTTGGATGTAATAGAATGAAGTAAGTAATTCAGAGTCCGGATGATATGAATTGAAAGGACTTGGCTTTAACTTATATGCTGTGCCCTTAGTCATATGTGTTGTCCTTATTTCAGAATGAAGTTGAGACGGACAGAGGTTCGGAGTCTGACATTATCATAGATAAGTCAGTATAAGAAAGACTTGGAGTCCAAGTATACTGGAACAAGAAGAGAATAGACAAATAGAGGCCAGATGGAGTTAACAGAATAACAAAGTTGATTTCTGACTACTGAACCAAAATACATCTGTGACTATTTATACTAAAATGGAGTCTGGAAAATATAAGGAGTAATAGTCAGGGTCATGGAGATGAAAACTGATAAGAAATAAAGAAATGAATGTGGTTGGCTGGTGATTGTGAAAAGTGGAGGCCAATGAGAATATAATGTAAAAGACATGTGGGACTTAATCATGTGATTCATAAGCGAGGCTTGGCATTGATGAGAAGAATAAGCCTGATAAGTGAAACAGAGTCCAAAGAATAATGAATGACAAAGAAATGATAAGGAGTGACAGAGTCTGAAAATAATATAAAAGATCATGAACCAATGAAATCAAAGATGAATAATGAATGTGGTGGAAGTGGAGTCTGAAGGAAAATGAAATATAACCAAATAAAACAAAATCAGGATCAGGGTGTGATAAGAGGCCTGGTGGGAGATACAGGTGAATATTCACTACCCACATTTTTCAATAGGTCCCAATGCTCAACCTACCTTTGTTAGAGTTCTCTCCTGCAGGAAGATGGAATGCCACACTGTTTTCTACCATTTCATTTATGGTTGGATAAGAGCAAGGTCTCTGAGAAGATTAAAATGCACCCTATAATTGGGCTTTCTATCAGGGGCCATTCGGAACAGCTCTAGTAATGGAGGTGGTCATCTTGTTGGATACATGCCAATTGTACATTTTCAATTATGATTCATAACTTTTTGAAGGCATTAAATCCCTTTCTAGGTTGGTGATCCCAGCGAGAGTGCAGAGAATGAGGATGATAGCGCGGCATCAGTTGAGATCGCAAAATTCAAGCATGAGGTATATCACAAAGTTCTCAACGTCATTTTTGGTTCTTTGAAAAATCCATCGCATTTCGGGGATACTGTAAAATGTGGTGACAGGATACTCCGAGTTTTATTCCCGGGTTTCCTTATCCACGCAGTTGATGGAGAGGAAGCATGTGGTACCTGTGGGACTCGAGGTGCTCAAGCAAACCATCCATGTCCTCGCTGCCTCACTGGGAAGTGGTTACTTTATCAGCTCTCAGAGAAAGCTCCCGTACGAACCCAAGACAATATGCGTGAAATATTTTCAATCCAGTAAGAGAAGCCATTCTAAAAGGATATGGGCTCCACTTCGTCAAGGTAAAGTCGTTTCAAATAAGATCGATCTGAGCTGACTAATTCCTTACACTCAAAAGAATGCATTTTGGCGGATCTCAAATTCAGACCCATATGCCACATATTCCTATGACATGCTGCATGTATTTGATTCTGGGGAGTGGGGGAAACATCAGTGGCCACTTTTATTGAAAATTCTTACAGCCCCACAACGAGCTAGACTCTTGAAGAAGTGCATTCTTCTCTTCCTATAAAATATAACAGTATCATTTATGGTCATTTAGCGTGGATAAGACACCACATTGGTGTGGATTGAAGCACTTCAAAGCTGTGACTTCTACTGAATTCACAGATGGTAACTGTTATAAAGATATACTGAAGGTAACAATTTTCTGGCGTTTGATTTTCGAAGGAATTGAGTATAATTTATTCAGATAATCTTACCGTCTGTTGTTGATCTACTTCCTGCTAATTCGGTGTTTGTGCATTGTATCAGGCTATTGGGCATCATGCATGCAATTGCGGGCCTGAGGGTTATACGAGAAGATCAGATCAAATACCTTGAAGACTGTTTGCCAAAATATGAGAAATATTGCATTGTAAGCTGAAAATAAACTGTTAGGAACATTACACTCACATACCCTCTGATCTCAAAAGACTATCAGCCGCAAACACAACAAAAATTTCAACTATCCGAGGCACCACAATCTTATACATCTTCCGGGAGACCTTCGAGCCAAAGGAATGACAGACAACTATTCAACTCGTCCAGGCGAAGGCTTCCAACAAGAAGTACAACAGGCATATGATCAAACAAACTTTCGAAATGCAGAGCCACAGGTATGGTTTTGATTTTATAGCTTCTAGGACTATTTAACAGTGATTAGATGCTCAAGATAGATGAAAATCAAGAGGTCATAGCCCGTATTCGTATGTCTGTAGACCGCTTGGATGCCCAGAGTTCCCTGGAGCGAGAGGAATTGGATAGCACTGATGACGGTCCTCTAGCATCACCTAGTGAAACCGAGGCACATTGGGCATTGGGATCACCTTTATCTAAATGTGATCCGGACAGAGTGGAAGAGGCTAATAGCCAACATCCAGGATTTCGTCGCGTTACAACGAGACTGACTGAGTTTCTCAGCGAAGTCACAGATCCCGAACACCGACCAACTTCTCCACTTCGGGTATGCGAACCGAGTTTAGACTGTATTGCAGATACTGAATTAATTGTTTGTAGCTAACTCCATATCAATGCCTCTACCTGAATTATCGCTCACTGGAAGATTGGCGGGAAAAGAGGGATATACTTCGCTGTAATCCCAACTTCTATGGAGAACCAAGATTTGACTGTGTGGTCATTAATACTGCTCCTATTTCCTTTGGACGTCTTCAAGCAATATTTGTGTTCAGGGGCAAATAACAAGAGTCATACGGTAATCTTAGTCAGCTTATTCGAAGTTTCAAAATTCAAGCCGAAGACTCGTTGGGACGGTTGTCAGATATTCGAGGAGAACAGTTACCACTTTGTATTGCCGAAATACTTGGTGCGCGGTTGCCATATAATACCTGCTTTTTTCGGTAGCAGTGAGAAATCCTTTTATGTGAATGATTTAGTTGATGCAGACGCATTTCTACGTTTCTTCTTGGAGAAAAGACTTGATGACCAAGTTAGGTCATAGTTTGAATGGAGATAAACCCGTGTATTACTTCTAGGGAACTAATTAGAAGGGAGCGGTCCACCGATTGAAACATCTTTATAAGTCCTACAGTTCGAGGAGTTATTCGTCTCCGGTGTTGGTTGAAGACTCAAAGTGAATGATGTAGGTGGCGCGTCCTCTTCCTCTCAGAGGACGTGCCATCTCCATCATAATGGATAATTGTGTATAGAGGTGTCCTAATACAGACGTTGCGGTCATGATTTAGGTCACTATATTCCAAAATCGAAAAAAAAAAATCAAGTCCGAACCCCTCAACGACCCTCAAGCGTTCCCAGGGTGGGGACGTGTTTGTCAGGTCTGCCCAGGCAACCGTCAGGCTGTAGTGAAGTTGGTCAGGCTCGGTCAGGTAGCCCTTCGCCTGGTCGGCACCTGACGATGCCTGGAGATGTCATCAGAACTGACCAGGCTTTTTTGATTTTTGCGACACAGCCTCTACCAATGAAAGGGGTAGTTAGTAGACATTGAATGTGGAGAATATGACTCACGTATAAGCCAGGGAATCTGCAAGATCGGTTCGTGCGGGCAGCAAACACCATGAATCATTGGCTTGATTGCTCTTTGAATGACGGTGTATTGAGGAGAGGGCCCAAGGATCGCATTTGGCTGGTATTCCAGATACGGTACAGTTACTAAAGATGCTCAATCATGCGTCACATCGTCGTAAGCCAGTAGCGTACATGGTGGCAGAACTCCCCGTAGCACCCTTGAGCTCTCCAGCCCTGCTCCAGGTTATTCGGTCATCTTTCTCAGAACACAGTGACGGGAAAATATGAATAATTTGTGAAATATGGGGGCAATAGCTCAGTGGTAGAGCCCAGGCGGAGGAGGAACGAGGAAATAGAAGAGATAGGGCCTTGGGAAGAGAGTGGGAGGGAGACAGGAATAGAGAGAGGGGGGGAGGGTCACAAAAGAACGAAGAAAAATTGTCACTCTTATCGAAATGGCACCTATTTGTTGAGACTTGGGACAGTGCAGTGCATTTACCTCCGCTTGTACATGATTGGGGGTTTATTTCAAATTACATTATTTTTCCTCGAACAGAGATATCAATGTCTTATACTGATTTTTAGGCGCTCACACTTGCACAGAGGCTTGTGAGCATTAAAACCACGGTTTATTGCGAAGTTAAAGAAGAGATATCAGTAGTTCTCGCCTTGAGAAGTGATACCAAACAAATAGTAAACCAACAAGAGTCAGTGGCAAACACCGAAAGCCTCCACTATGTCACAGCGTTCATCATTATCCTGTCTCGTAGATCAACATGCTGTATACAGACATGA
This sequence comes from Sphaerobolus stellatus SS14, assembly GCA_000827215.1. NCBI lineage: Eukaryota > Fungi > Basidiomycota > Agaricomycetes > Geastrales > Sphaerobolaceae > Sphaerobolus > Sphaerobolus stellatus. The sequence continues at coordinate 225,797 of KN837248.1, read as the reverse complement.
TTAGTGTATGTGCCAGAAAATAGTATGAGGCAAGAATTGCTTACCTTAATCGCTGCGAAGGGATAAGTGATTCAAGATGAATATGCAAGTTAGTAAGAGTGTTTATTGTAAGGGCTGTAAATGCCAGTAGAACTCACATTGTAAAAACACTCGAGAGTACTGTTGGTGCAGAAATATGGTCAGTAATGATTCCATTTTATACGAAAAGAGAGGGTTATCATGACTAACATACTGTGTCGGTTTTAGTGTTTAGACCAGACAGTTCACATACTCGAAGACTTCTTGTGATGTCAGGGGTAGACAGATGACAAGAGAACATGGTGAATTTACCCCACCTTGAAATTACATCTGATGCCAAACCTTGTGAAGAGAAGGTGCGGGCAGGAACAAACACTATTATGTAAGATCGTTGAGAAACGTCCAAATGAATGATAAAACAAGCGCTCTCGAGCACCTTCGAGGGTACACCGTAATTCATCGTTTGATGGCAGCTGTGGTGGAGAAGACACTATGTATTCACCGCTCATCGGTATCATAAATAGACCGAGAATATGTTACTTACAGCGCTTTGCAGTACGTAAGGCGCGCGCCAAGTTTGCTCCCGTTTATCGCCGGAAATATCTCAAGACAGGAAAACAGCAATATCTGACCAACGGTGTGCTATAATCGTCTGAAAATTGGAAGGCATTTGTATCGCATATACTGGGAGAGGAAGGTATATTTAAAACCGATGTATAACTTCAATATAATTTTCATCCATTTAATTATCCAAAATACAGCAGAACAGTGATTACAAGCTTGAGTGTACTGGTATAAAGTACTTGATCATTTATTACCAATTACAGGTTCCTGAGGGCATAATCAAAGAAAAAAATTAATAGCTACTCTCCAGAGTAAGTTACAATGTCATCCTGTGGATGACCTACTGTTCCTCAGACATGTCCCACCATTCTTCCTTCATCCTAATTACTTTAAACAGTAGATCATACTCCATGCCCTCAATGGTGGGCCTAAGTAATTTTTAAACACTGCTTAAGGCAGAGAATTCCTCATTTGATGATGTTCTTCCTGTTTTGACTTGAAGCCCATTGGATAAACTGTGAAGTCATCTTCAGGGATTATATCGCCGAAATCGCCATACTATACCCTCAAATATAAAGGAATAATGATGCACAAAATTTGTTAGCCTGATTCGTCGCGAGTTGCACGAGCTATCGCTGTTCTGCTCTGTGGGATTTTGCCGGCGGTAAACGGGGGTATTTTTGGCGCGCGCCTTACGTACTGCAAAGCGCTGTAACAGCTATGTTGAATGATATAAGAGATGGAGAAGCCAAGTTGGGGATTCACAAGGAATACATCGATGACCTCGAACTGATCTGGGACATCCGATAACGGATTATAATTAGAACCAAATAGTTATATTCACCTTCATACTTATATCAGAAGGTAGCAATAATGACTGAGAGGACAGTGGAAGGACATATATATATATCTGTCTAATCGAGTTCACTACGTACTTACCACTATATCTGCCAGAAAATTCTTGGATCTGCTGGGTAAATAAGTGATTATGTAAGCAGATGTCCACGGCAAGCGGGGATCTTCGGCTGTAGCTGCTGGGTCAGCCGGACTAAGTTCATGGTATGACATAAATTCATTAACGAATTATCTCGCTTATTTTAAGAGCTATTGTGCTGGCCACAAACCATCCATCATTAATTATTTGACGCGGAGCTCTCAAAAGATACACCGTGGTTATCTTGCTGGTTTTACGCAAGGTCCTTCCGTTTATTGTCCTAGTATCTTACTATTCCTCCAACAGTTACTATGTGCGTCCCGTACCACTTTAATCGAATTACAGGGTTCGTTCTAATCGTAGCAACACTGACATCCCACGAGGCTAACTGACCGAAGAGAATCTCAAGAATCTTGCCAGTTGAGTTAATACATCAGTAAAACGTGCAATCTCTAGCTAGAGCTATGTAGCTCGCCTAGTAGAGACGCCCGTGCTAGGAGAGCTATGGGAGGTAGACAACGACGGATTCGCTGATCAGCGATATCTAACACTACCTAGTAATATATACCGTCCATATCTTGCTTAGCGAATCTGCCATTTTCCAGGTTTCCTGATGTATACAGCCAGACGAGAACTGCCGCGGAATGGTACTGTGCCCTTCCTTTTTGAATAACATGGAGGTTGCTATTATCACATGATGTTCATAACTATTTCCGACCAGCTTTTACTGTCCCCATGACTATCGCAGTAAACAGGATGACTGTTCTTGCATGTACTGCAGCAAGTGTGGTTACCAGTGAGAAGTTATCTGGGGTTGATAAGTTATCTGGGGTTGATATTCCGCGATTGATGAATAGCACCAGGTTGTGCCCGTGACATTTTGTCTGGTTCAGTAAAAGGAATAACTGTTCTTGCATGTATTGCAGCCAGTGTGGTTACCAGTGAGAAGTTATCTGGGGTTGACATTTCGCTATTGATGAACAGCGCCAGGTTGTACCCTTGACATTTTATCTGGTTCATTAAGGTTACGGGAGTTTGTCATCCCATGAAGTAAAGATGTGGCGACCATTTGAGTGACAAAAGGCTTCGTCAATGGTAGATGAGGGCTTGTCCTCCTATAAGAACGAGGCTGTCAAGTCCTAAGCTCCAGCAACTGAAATCCCCCCCTGCTAACAACCCACTCGGATATTCAACGATGACCAAGTTTGTCGAAATCTCATTACCTGGGTCAAATTATATTGCGGGACCCAACTATTTCCCTGAGAATGTCATTTCGGGATACAGTGCCCCATACCACGAATACACCGCGGAAAGCTGAGTTGTCTATATGAAGCAGCAAGCAGAGCAATACCCCGTGCGGATGTCGTGACTGCTCATTCGGGTGCGTGTTGAAATGCTGGTTTCTTGAAGAAACACTGTTGATGCCGGTATTGTAGCTATTAATTCCGGAACACCTAAGGAGCGTGTTTGGTTTGGATATGTGTATCGGGGAGGCCATGCTAACCCGGGCGACTTCAAACCAGCCGAAGATGTGAAGGATGCCCATGCATATAATGTTGAATACTAGTCTTTGTACTTTTGAAAGGAATGCGAGTTTATTGTCAGAGATGTATTTTATAGTGAACATGAAGTGCGTAAAAATCAGCGCAAACGGGTGCGATTTGAATAACTTTTCATTGGACTGTCCTAAGGGCTGGTGGTGTCCCTAAAAGGATGTGAGAAGAGAAATATACAAAAAAGAACCGAAGGGATGAAAAGATGAGTGAATGAAAAGAGCGAGGATATGGTTGAAGGGTAGGAACCGCTGTACAACAACATGCGTCTGTCACGTGCATGGTTCGACCGTAATTATTGGGGGCAAACTGGTCAACCCCAGAGGTTTGCGCCAGCCCATGGCCGGTGCGGACCGCCGAAGTTTAGTCAAGCGTGGGAGGGGGAGAACTCTGGGGTCCATAGGTTAGCCGCGCCAGCGCGTCATGTCCCATAGAAACTAAGCACCATTGCCCGTTTTCCTGATGTGCTTAGTCACCCATTCAATTTGTCTCTGTATTCCTTTCACGATGGACCTCCCAAACGATGTTTGGCTAGATCTCGCAAGCCAGTATCTTCCCATACGGGACATCATCAACCTCTCGAGCACAAATAGGCGTCTCCGCGTCGTTTTATTTCGTTTTCTCTTCCAGGAGGTCACCTTCCGAAGCCCTTGCCACAGATACGGCCACACCATCCATCTTGCAGAGAGGTTTTCAAAAAGATCAAATTTCTGGCAAATCCCTTGATATATCAACACATTAAGCGCATTAATTTCATCGATTGGAAAGGTTCCATTCTTAAAGTTGATCTCGAGAGGTGGTCCGCTGGTGTGTTCCTCCTGGCTTTGACTCTCTCCCATCTGACCGTTTCACTCTCTCAGTGCCTTCTCTCTTGGAAAGAAAAATTACCACAAAATTATACTTTCTTCTCGATGATCTCCCCAATCTGAAATTCGTCTCGTTTGTACAAACGCATTCTTAGAGGCATCGTGGCACCACCTTCGTCGAATACACATACGAGAAGACAGAGTCGTCGAACATTTCCGCTCAATTGGTTCTTCCGAGGGTTCGTCCTAATGAAGATTATCTCCAGTATATCATCGAACAGAGTTCGCTCAAGCCAATAGTATCCGTCGCTCTATCGTTTGAGACGATTAGAACTATGCCCCCATCGACATTGGCTCACGTTCATCGATTGGCTATTATCTCGCCCGATGGGTTTCGTGTTGTTCGACGTCCGGCCGAACAGGTCGTTAAGGACATCAACGCCATACTCTGCGCCAATGTGTCAGGCATTCAGCATTTCTCGCTCCAGACATATCCTGAATGTCTCTTCGCTCCCCTTCCCAATTCCCTTCCCCATCTGCACACATTCCACGGATCCATCTACACCTTGCAATACCTTCACACCTCCCCCATCTTCGTACGGTGCATTTCTTCGACGAAAGCGAGGGCTTTGTCATAGGGGTTCTCCCCACATTACCGGTAGACCTTGTTGCTCGTATTACCGATCTGGCTTTCTATTGCCTCTCCGAAGTCTCTCAACAGTTTCTTGAATTGATTAACATCACCTTTACCAATGTAGAGACATTCGGGTTTCATGCGATTCGAGACCAAATCAGGTATTTTTTTACCCCCTCAATTTGAGCCCGGCGTTGATTACTCTGTGCACAGTCCCCTTTCGTCGATAGTCTTAACGCGGTCTCAGGATTTAAAAGGCTAAGATGGCTTAAGCTGTATCCGGATAAATATTCGTCTACAGATACGGTGTTCACGTCAATTGAAGAGAAGGCATGTCATTCGTCGTATGTACTTCAGGAGGTCACGATTAGGCGTCGTACGGGTGACTGTTTTATGGTGGGATGGGATCGGGAGAGGGGGTGGGTGGAAGTTGCGAATTAAGATGATATTGAGCCAGGGTGCGTTCCTCTTCGATTTGGAAGCCCAATGCAACTTGATTTAAATCATAGGAGTAGTTTCCATTCATCCGATCATATATTTCCCACATCATCGAAGCCAGAATTTCGAATATGTCCTCCGAGCTTACGAATATTATTCAGAAAAGTGGTGGGCTCCGTCGTTTATATCAAAGAATAATCAAGCTACAATCTTACACCTTCAAAGTCCAGAACTCACCAGTTTCAAGAAATAATTTCAGACTCAAATCTCCCGCCGCCCCCCCAAAGTAGAACACAACCTTTTCATTAAGACATTCAGACGTCTGAGCAGCGAGGCCATCCGAATGTCTGCTCTGAATCAGCAATTTTGTATAAACAAATACATAGATCACCATATACAACCACTCGTCGTTCATCGATCCGACTTTACTCGAGTTCCGTCAGTTCGTTCAAGTTGTGGCTTGGCTCACAGAGATAAGATATGATAAGATCACCACAACCGCATTTTGGAGCTCGATCAGGTTTTGCGTCCGGTCGTCTTACTCGTTCTTGATCTGTGGCAGATGTTGCCGTTGGCAAAAAGACGAGTGGGGTAGGATCTGGACGCACCATTTCGACAGATGTGTATTGGCAGGATACACGGTGCGAGTCTGGAGCCTATATAAGAATGCTAAACGGCAGCGAAAGGGGAGCGAAGAAAGACGAACGTATCATTAATGGCCTCATTTCGGCGTCACATTGTCAGAACAACATCAACGACACAATCCCCAAAAATGCGATAAAAGGAAGGTACACTTCATGACAGTACCACATGGGTTGTCTACTCTGCGTTGAAGAGATGTTGGAGGGTAATGAGCACACAGCAGCGCTATCGACGACGTGGCTAGAGAAAGTGAGGGGCTTTGTCAGCGAGCAATCACGTCACACTGCGTCACACCAGTTGATCATCGCCCATCAACCAATAAGGTTCGTTACGATGTGAAAACACGTGGAGCCACCTTACTCCTCTTGCCCCCACGATGGACCTCCCAGAGGATGTCTGGCTCTATCTCGCATCTCACTATATTTTCAAACAGGATATTATTCATATATCAAGCACAAATAAACGTCTCCACTCTTATCTCCTACGCTTTCTCTTCCGGGAGGTCATTTTCCGCAGCCCTGACGACTGCGCTGACCAATACGACCCTATTCCCCTAGATCTCGCAGGCATGATCCAATTCCTCGCATCATACCCACAAGTATCCAGACATATTCGACGGGTATTTTTCTTCAACTGGCACGTCTTCCTTGGCACAGAGTCCCCCGGTGCGTTCCTCTGTACTTACCGCGCCCCTCTCATAACTTATTCCACGCAGAGATCCTTATATTGCGCGAAAAAATTAGTACCACTCTCCCTCTCTTCCTCGACGATCTCCCCAATCTAAAATACATCTCGTTCATAAAATCGCGCTACAAGCAGGATGACCCCAAGTCGCACCTCCCCTCTGCATTCCCCGCCAGAACCATCTTCCTCGAATACGCATACGAGAAAACCGAATCCTCAAAGATCTCCACATCATTTAACATTCCTACATTATCCGATTACAACGGCAACAATCCTTCCCTCCACCTTATCTCTGCTATTTTATCACCCACTCACATTGGTAGCGAGACATTCCAAGCCTCGAAATTTGCGCATCTTTCCCGCTTGGATCTTTTTTTCACCAAATACAGAATCCTCAGATGGCTATCGAGGGGATCCTCGCGCGCAGAGCTTATTCGCGGAATCAACGCCATTCTCGCTGCGAACGTAAACATATCGGGTATCCAGCATTTCTCGCTCTACACCTATCATGAATCCACGTTCCTCTTCGTCCCTCTCTCTAACTCCCTCCCCCATCTCCGCATATTCCACGGCCCCGCCCATACATTCAAACACCTACAGACCTCACCCCATCTTCGCACCGTCAACCTCATCGATGTGGAAGAAAACGTCCTCATGCAGGTTATTTCCCTGCTACCATCGCACCTCACAATGCACATAACTGAGCTCGCTTTCACCCACCTCTCTAACTTCTCACTAACCCTCCTCAATTTAATCGCAACCACATTTCCGAATTTGGTGACTTTCGCATTTAAGGCGATTGAGAATCCCAATCAGGTATTATTCTTACCATATGTATAACAGATGTACATTTATTCTGTTATGTAGTCCCCATTCGTCGAAAGTCTCAAAGCAGTTTCAGCATTCAAACCCCTCCGATGGCTTACCTTGTATCCAAATAGATACACCCCTATGCATAACATCCTACCGTCCGATCAAGATAGGACATATCGTCCGTCGGAGATACTTCAAGAGGTGACGATTACATGCCTTACGGACGAGTGCGTTGTGCTGGGATGGCATTGGGAAAAGGGGTGGGTGGCGAATTAATGTTATAGTCTCATGGTATGTGCATCTTTGGATTCGCTATCCGACACCGCCTCAGCGTAAATCTCAGTTCCTGTCTAGAGTCTGATGTAACTGTAATGACATAAAAACCGTACCTCAACCTACAATGCAGATACTTTGCCTATGACTACTTACCCCTCCCTTACAAGAAGCGGGATAAAACATCATACTTGAACGATTGATAGGCTCAGGCTAGGCCATCCATATCACCATTCGCGAATATTTCATCCCCTAAATCAAAACATATCCCCACCCCTCTCGCCACCTCACGGTTTTCACACAATTCGGATCACGGATTCCACATTTGATCGGCCTCAAAAAATAATCGAAACCGGAAAGCCTTCCTTCTGAGCATCAGTCGAATGGTTGACACCTCATTATCGTCCCACTAATCACCTCAAAATCAAAATCAAATTCCAATCAACTGACTCCAAACTAAGTTTTACCTTCAAAAACGAAGGACTTTCCTTTCCCCCTTTGTATGTCAAACCTATTGTTCCTAATCATCAACACTATTCAAAACTATTATCAGGAAGGCATGCCTGTGTTTATCCCCACGTAATTCCGTAATTCCAGATTTACAATCCGATCCGTGTGGATATTATATACCAATGCAGTTAAAGGCTTACAGCACTTTTCAGAATGCAAGGCGCGGCTTGATTGCGCACACATTTAGTGCCGGAATAATTCAAAACATTGATATCTTTGCAAGGCCTCAACCGATTGCTCTGAAATTTGAGGAGGCCCTAGTTGGATAGTTTAGTGAGGGCTCCAGATAGTTAGATGGTAATATGGTCCACTATAGAATATTCAGGAGCTGTTCTGTTGCAGCATGCCTTGATTCTCTTCATTTATCAACAGAACAGCTCCTGGGTATTCTATAGTAGACCATATCACCATTTAACTATCTGGAGCCCTCACTAAAATATCCAACTAGGGCCTCCTCAAATTTCAGAGCAATTGGTTGAGGCCTTGCAAAGCTATTGATGTTTTGAATTATCCCAGCACTAAATGTGTGCGCAATCAAGCCGCGCCTTGCATTTTGAAAAGCGCTGTAACGGGACATTCTCATATTACTTATCATTGGTTGCGACCGAATTACAGGAACTACCGTCCCAGCCCGACGCTGTGGTGATCCTCTCACGGATGTGGCGGAACTGCAACATCAAAGGGCGGTTCGGAATTCGATCTTGTTACCGACGAGATACCCGGTGGGGACGACGATCGAATAAATGTTCAAATTTTTATTCATACTTCGTTTTTTCCCTCAGAACAAACCATCTCTTGTGCATCGGTTCAACACTATTCTCTCACTGCTTTACTTCTTCCGTCACTTGCAACTCTTCCTCCCATAGAATATATTCTACTCTACAACTCACAATTTCGCCCTACAAAAAAATAGCTCCACACTTATGAATCTTAAGAGCGAGATCTTCATGAAGAATGTACTTACGCCTTTTCCCTAATTTATGTTTGAGTATCACCATGTATCTGGTTAAAACCGTGAGAGGCAATACGATCAGAGTCGATTAATTTCATGAGAGGCTATGAATGGACGGATTAGGAATTTTTCTCTTTTTCTTTTCTTAGTCTTGACTTAAGTAAATTAATTTACTGCCTTCCCTACAAGTTTGCTTTAACCCTCGAGGGGTTCACGCTAAGAGGAGAGCCATCATCCAATAAAAAAGCCCCCGGTATGGGCACTCATGGACGCAGCCTTCTTCTCTCTTCCCTCCACCTTCCCTACATCATGGACATTCCAGAGGATAGCTGGGTATATCTCGCAACTCGTTTTCTTCCCAAACGTGCTATGTTCAATCTTTCAAGCGCAAACAAATTTCTTCGCTCGTATCTCGTTTCTTATCTCTTCCAGGAGATTACTTTCCGAGGCCCTTACAACGAAGGCGCGTACGACAAAGACGACAAGATTCAATTCCTCGCATCCAATCCAAAAATACTATCACACATTCGACACATAACCTTCATCAACTGGGGCGCTAGAGTTCCGCGGTGCGTTCCAGCCACCAATCTTGCCACTCCTATGCATTTCATAAACATCTTGTTACACGCAGACATCTTTATGTGGCGCATAAAACGGAAAAACACGTTACCACCCCTTCTCGATGACCTCCCAGATATAAATCTCATCTCCTTCATCTCATCTAGCGCCACACAAACTGCCAGTCTAACCCTCGTTCCCTCTAAATACCCTCACCCGCACCCTCACTTTGACGGCACCTCCTTCGTCCAATATGCATACGAGAAAAACAACTTGAATGTTCCTGGATTCGTGGACTATAACGCTGACAATGAAGATATTTTCCTACGACTTATCTCTGTTCATTTATCCGGTTCAACACTCGAGTATACGAAGTCACTTGATGGTGCGAAGCTACTGCCCTCGTCGAAATTCGCGCATCTTTCCCGGTTGGATATTGTCATTGAAGGAAATCAGCTGGCACGCGAGGAATGGACCACAGAGCTCGGGAAGACGATTAATGCTATTCTCGCCGCGAATGTGAACGTTGAGGGTATTCGGCACTTCTCCCTCGATACGGCTTATCGAACAAGATTCGCCTTTGCGCCTCTATCTAATTCTCTTCCTCAATTGCGGGTGTTCTACGGTCCTGCCCATACACTTCAATAACTCGAAACGTCATCCCACCTTCATACTGTGCACCTTATCGATGAAAAAGAAGACTTCCTCTTGGTCTCGTTCCTACATTCCCAGCACACCTTACCATGCACGTCACCGAGCTCGCTCTACCGCGCCTCTCGAACGTTTCACAAACTTTCATCGACTTGATTGCGGTCGCTTTTCCAAATCTAGAGACATTCGCGATTGATGCGATTGAGAGACCCATTCAATTGTTTATTTTTATCGACTATATGTCTAGTGGATGCTTATTTATTTTGTTTTGTAGTCTTCGTTCGTTGATAGTCTCAATGGAGTGTCGGCATTTCAATCCCTTCGATGGCTTACGTTGTACTCGAATACATATACTCCCATGGATTTGATGATCCCGTCAGATGAAAATCGTTTACATCGCCCGCCAGCCATGCTTCAAGAAGTATCGATTATGCGTAACGGAATGGTGTGTGTATTGTTTTGGTATGGCATTGGGAGAGGGGATGGGTGAAATTTGTCAATTAATCAGATGGATTATAAGTCTTTGGATTTGTTATTCAACGCAAAATCAATCTCAATCTCCAAATCACACGCCCAGAACCTATGAAACAGACCTGGAATTTAATTTAATTTCTTTCACTGAAACGTCGTCCAAGGATACATATTCTCAAAACAAGAGATAAGCTATATGATTCATATCACTTTGTCTAATGTGCACAATGTTCCAGTATATTCCTACACCGTCTACTCTTCGACTGTCTCAATTCGTGACCCTTCCAGATATGAACCGTTAGATTGTCAAATCCAATCCAGTGTCCGCGTTAACGCTCAAGTCCGAACGTATGTTCAAACGCCTGTCACTCCATTGAATTTCTCCTTCACTGGCACCACATCAAAATAATAATCACTCGTCGATTGGATACCATTAAAATTCATAAGCTCGATCAATTCGAATTTCAGACCCGAATGTGGTGGAAAGTATTACGTCAACAGGTACTTCATCAGGAAAGTTGACACAAACCAGATTTTAGCGCATGTGCTAGGAAGACTATGCAGCACTATACACGGTATGTAATACTATGTAGTCCTGTATAGCGTGCCTAGCGAAGGTGCCATTATATAGCGCCGCCTATTGTCGCTAGCGCTACGTAGTCCTACGTAGTTTGTGCACACTTTGCTGATGCTGCTTCCGGCGTTCTCATAAATAATGCGAATATTGCCCCATAACACAAGGTTTCAATTCTTATGAATTCGATCCAGAAGCGGTACCTATAGACCCGATCAACAATCCACTTAGGCTTTCGGAACAACATCTTCGAATCCAGCATATCTACCAGCTGGCTGATACACAACGAAATGTTGAACAGTTATTAGACTGCTCGACATCGAGTTACCAGCAAAATACTCACGGCAACATAAATACGCCGTCCATTGATAAACAACAGAAGTCGCCAGAGCTCCCCCAACATCAGCCGGCGCAGTTGGATGACATAGACGAGGAGTTACCTCAATTGATGACCATATCTGACTCTTCAATGAAAGAGAAGGATCCTCCATATCAGAGACTGAGTAGGAAGCCTAACGAATCCCTTGAGCAACACTTCACACGCATAGTCTACGGCTCACTGTCATCAGTAGCTACTGAGCAGCATAATGAGACCTGCTATGGAGATGCGGAAGTTCTACCAAAACTTGTCACAGTCCCAGACCACCCAGTGAATGAGATGTCCAATGAGATGTCCAATAGTCAAGCACCGTTGGAAAACAAACCATATAATAGGGGTGTTAGGATAAGTCAACCTACGGTACCTATGCTACAGAGTGCCGCTGCGGCTACATTGCCAAGTTCTTTATTAGAACACAATCTAGCAAGGCCTAGGACAGCTCAAGGCGACTACCAATGCCTATTGTACTTAATGTCAAAATAAATGGTCATACAGCACGGGCACTGGTGGATTCAGGATCACTATCGGACTTTCTATCAACGACGTTAGCTGATCAATTGAAGTTATCTATTGTCAACTATTCCAAGCCACTACCCTGTCAATTGGCGGCTGTAGGATCTAGAGCAATAATCAATTGTCATACCACTGCGACCTTCGAATATCAACAGGTTAAAGAAGAGAGAACATTCAATATTATCAAGTTAGAGAATTATGACATGACATGATATTGGGTACACCATTCTTATTTCAACATGGCGTCATGTTGGGATTCAATCCTACAAGAGTTGCAGTTGAATATACAGTGTCACAGGAAATGAAAGGACCTAGTATTGCTAAGTTGGCCTCAATGTCGACTAGGATTATAGACGAAGGGTTGGAAGCTATTCATGCTCAGCTGCAACAAGAGGCTAGCGATCTCTGTAAATCAGCTGAGGAGACGCCTCTACCTTCCTTACGAGATATCAATCATGGTATACCTTTGATTGATGAATCTAAGACCTACAATGGTGTCCGAGCAAATGCCCTGAGTCAGCCCGACACCTCTGGCAGCAGAAACGGGATACATACCTAAAGACAGGTCATTGGCAGTTCGCTACAGGACGAGATGCTGTATCCATGTTAATAGTTCCAAAGAAAATTGGACCTGATGGTCAAGTTCGAATCAGGACCGTAATAGACAAGCAACAGCAGAATGAGAATACTGTCAAGATGACCAGCCCCCTTCCAAGTATGTAGAAGTTTAATATTTGTACCGGTATGGACGGTGAAAAAGGGTGAATATGGCCGGTGCGGAAAGTCGCACCAATGTGTGCGTGTATGTCCTAACGAAATCCAGCATCTCCACAATCGTTGACCTTCTGGAAGAAAGTATATCTTGGGCATCATATCAAGAGTCCATGGCTAGCGATGGCTTTACTGGGTTCAAGTGCGTATTCTGATTGCTATGTTGCTTCTGAGACTAAATTTCTTTTTTACATTTAGTTTTGCGTCGGCAAATTATTTGAACACATCGTCGGCCCCTCTCACTTATTACTGGCGCAAGCACAATCCTACTATTATCTACAGCTCAGTCGTCGATGTGCCTGAACGTGCGGCTCGCCACAGGAATTTCAATGATTTTGCGGTTGATGTTACTCATGACGATCTCCCTCAGTGGATATTCGTTACTCCTAATATTGAGAACGATGCCCATGACACAAATATCGACTTCGCGGGACAATTCCTTCAGTACTGGCTCTTCCCGCTACTGGAGGATCCCCGTTTCAATGGTCCGGATATACTCATTCTATTAACCTTCGACGAAAATGGCAGCTCGTCCATCAACAACAACATTTTCTCGCTCCTTCTTGGTAACGCTGTCCTGAAGAGGTTGCACGGGACGACCGATTCTACTTATTACACCAATTATTCCAGTCTTAACACTGTGTAGAATAATTGGGCAATTGGATCTCTTGGACGTGGTGATACCAATAAGTGACATCATTTAAAGAAGTTAATTGTTCATTGGCTAATATCCTTTTGGAACAATGACAAATGTATTTTCTATGGTAGCAGAAAGGACAGGATACAAAAATCTCGACGTTGTGGACATTCCTCTTACCAACAGTAGTTGCCTGACGCCAGGACCACGTAACTCGAATCCAGCTCTTCAAACGCCTTTCCCGCCACCAAACATTCATGCTAAAGGAGCCGGCGGAGGACCTGTATTTGTTGCTCGCAACTTCAACCTCAGTCAGTTTAGATTACATTGATGTAGCCTATGTTTTTGAAATAAAACATGCTGCATTTAGATAGGTTTTTTAATTTTGACTCAAGGAAATTATTCCAATACATAAAATTTAGTCCAGAGTCAGTTGAATGGTGACTAGGTAGTCCCTCTCACATAACACTAAAAAGAAATTTGCATCTATATTTTGCGAGATTATCGATACAAAGCCTCACTAGCACCTCAATGTTCCTTCGCCGCTGATATTCTTTTTATAAAGAGCCTCCAGATACCTTTCACTATCTTTGCAACTCCTTCGAAGAGCATTCCGGCCGCCATCAGCACTGCACCGACTAAGACGAATGGCGTCATTAATAAAAGGTTGATTCCCTTTCCAATATCCATGAGCAGAGAATCCCGTTCTTCTTCAGTCTTCGCTTCCCTCTTGATGTATTCTCTGACATTTGGATCTGTATGAAGCTCTGCGACCTCTTCCATCGCTCCAGCAACATTCTCTGCTGCACATTCCTTCTCGGTCGGAGTAGCGCCCCTATTAATAACCTCTTGATATTCGAGCACCTTTCTTTCTATTTTCTCCACTCCATCCTTCCATCGTCGTTCCTTATCTTTTATTCTAAGGAGCAAAAGTATATCAGTAGGTTCCAGGAAAAAGACATTAACTATATATAGCATACTCGTTAGACTCTGCAGACACCACCGCTAACGAATTTGAACCTGCGGCCCGGGGATCAGCCTTCCGTTGTTGATCAAGTTCCTTGTTTTCACTGCTAAAGAGTAAAAATACGTCAGCAAGTTTAAAAAAGTGGATGAATTCCGTAGCGTACTTGTCAGACTCTGCGGATGCTACCGCTAACACAGGAAGCACTGAGGGATTTTCTGCTGAGAAAAACATTAAGAAAATCATAGAAGTCAACCCCATTTCTTCAGTGTTTTCTCAGACATGGAGGGAAAACCAAAAGAAAACCAATATTTATTAAGGTTTTAACACAATTCATGTGAAAACACTGGAGAAATGGGGTGTACTTTTAAGGTTTTCCTAGTGTTTTTCTCTAGGAAAACCCCTCAATGCCTCCAGTGTAACGAGTTTGAATCTGCCGGGTCACTTGATAAAGTGGTCGAATTTCGTTTATGATATCTATCCCGCCATTCTTTTTCGTTATCGTACCACGGGAGAGCGTTTTCGTTCCACGCATAATCATCGTCCATATTGTTGAGAGTGGCAGCTTCTGGAGACAGAGCGTTTTATCAACCTGCCTGTATCGTTCGCCGTGTTAAACTATGTAGCTTCGGATCCTGACAGATGAACGAACAATAGCTACTGTCTTCTGTCTTATAATACTATGAATAATCTAAAGCTATTATGGAAGTGAAAAATGCTTTACCGATAATATTATGCAGGAGTTGGGGACTGTCAAAGACACAGGTAGAGCATCGGGCTCGATGAGCGGCTAACGGAAGCTGCGGGCACGGAAGCTGCGGGCACGAGGAGTAATAGAAGATTATATATATATATATATATATATCGTAGACTCAAATATCTACCAATCTGCCCTTTTTTGGCAATTTACTGGATTTATTGTCGGGTTATTTTTGGCATTTTTCGATCCTCTCTTTATGCATGTTATATACTCTACCGCAGTGGAGGCCGATTATTACATAGGCTTACAAACCATAACGTTCCGGGAATCCTTTACAACACGTTAGTACCGCGTGCTGGTTTAGAAGCCTATGGATGCCGCTGAATGCAGTAGCTGCATGTTCCACCCGGTAATTATCTCGGTAAATACGGCAATGCAGAATACATCATGGCGATTGTGATATGTGGTGTACTTATGTCATGCCAGGTACAGGAAATTTAGTTTAGTTTTTAGTTGCCAGCGGTACAGCAAAAGGCCCAATTAATTAGATGCATTGAATTGCCGAATTGCATAACTCACCTATCTGTCCGTTCCTGCAATAGTACTTATACACCGATACTCCATAGGTCACCGTTAGCCATGATTTGCACCTAAACAAGAATATCTTCTTTGACTGGTATTGGTCTGCTAGCATCTCCAATGCCAGGAGGCCGGAATCGGTCTAACAAGCTATGTTTTATTACTGATATTACCAGTCACGTGTTGACTGTTTAATTGTTATCACCATACTGCCGGTACGAGGATCCGTAGCCAATACTTCGAGTATGGCCAGTTCGGCAACCGTCCCTGTGGATCAATAGTCATTAACCAGAATATTGAGTCTATAAAGCATAGAATCAATCATATACTATCGATATCACCCAATATTTTCCTACTCATGCCAGTCAGCTTTTTCATATGGAAATCATCCACGATAAGAATTCCCAAGTGATCAAAGTAGACAGGTGAATCAGATGGGTTCTCTATGGACTGATCAGCTTGAGGGAAAACTGGCCATGATAATGGCTTTACGAACCTGAATGCATGAGATCTGACAGCATGACAGATTTGAAATGACCCTCGTAACTCTGTGCTTTCCACAGCAGCATGACAGCTCTTACCAGATCCTCACGGCCGTACATAAAGCTGGTCGGTTGGGCTTTAGGCAAAGTGAGAATATAGTGGGCGGTTTCGTCTCATTCTGGACCTGGAAGATGAGATATCATGCCAGAAAGATAACGATAATAGCAATAGCTCCAGACCCTTGTTCTTTAACCTTCTTAATGGTGGTTTGATGGTTCCTCACCCATTCTCATAGACATGGATTGAGTGTTTAACATGCCAGAAGTTCGAATTAGGTCGACGTTCAGTTAGAGCGTGGATGGTGAAGTGGTCCATTGGGTCTTTTCAATTCGCATGCAGTCCACTGCTATAAAACAGGGTTAAGCGTAAGTTCTTACACAGGAGCGAGGCTATTGATCAATTAAATAACCTGTAAACAATCAACCAATATTTTCTAAGCAGCTCTATGGGGGCTACAAGCTCTACAAGCCCTATGATAGTGTTCGATAGTGCCTGTGACTTCTAGCATAGCAGAAATTGACACAAATTCGGCTGAGCTACAGTTGATAGTGTAGTGTACATAATCTAGGAAAGCTACAGCCGCTATGGTCACTATATAGTGTCTGCTGCATTTTCTAGCTTTTCTGATGACTAGGATAATGAGTAGGATTGTTACAAAATGTAATAGCTGAAGTAAGTAGTAATTGCGCAATAGAGTGTCATCAGCTCAAACAACTAGGTAATGGTGATGACACTCACCATCTATGATTTAGTAGTACTTAGTACCAACCCTATCCTGCTCCCCTATCCTGCTCCCCTATCCATGGGGGAGGGGGGCACAATGAAGGCGGAAGTAGTGTCAAAACCCATACACAATGCTCCCTGGAAGTTTCCAGTAGTCTTTGGAGCTGCCAGCGACCTCAAGGTGCAAGCAGGAGGGACGGGAACACGAGGGGGGAGGTGGCAGCGCATCCGGCTATGAGGGGCCGCGATAAGGGCGGGGAGGCGTCGAAACCCAAGCTTAGCACCCCCTGGAGGTTTTGCGCTGGGTTTAGAGCGGTCATAACATTCAGGGGGAGGGCGGGATGCGGGGAAACGCAGGTGCGGGATGAGAAGGCGCATCCGGTGATGAGGGGGCACGATAGGGGTGTGCAAATGTTGAAACCTAAGCGGAACATCCCCTGGAGGTTTCCCGTTACTTTTCTTGTGGCCAGCGGTATCAGGGGGCGGGCGTGAGACGGGGGAACCCCGGGGTAGGTGGAGGCGGCACATCCGACGATGGGGGGTGCGATAAGGGCTGCAAGGTGTAGTAGTTGAAGCGAAACACACATTGACAGTTTTCAGTTGCTTTTTGAGCTGCCAGCGACATTAGGGGGCAGGCAGGAGCGGCGGGAATGTGGAGGCAGGAGGTGGCGGCGCATCCGGCAATGAGGGTGTGGGATCAGTGTGGAAAGACATCAAAAAGTGATGGAATACCTATTGGAAGTTGCTAGCAGCTTTTGGAGCTGCCTGTAACTTCAGGAGGTGGGCAGCAGGGGCGGCGATGCGGACAAGAGCTGAGGTGGTGTCTTTAGTATGATATTCCCACGGATACAAAAATCAAAATGGGTAACTCATCAAATAAAATTGTAAAAATATGAAAGAAAATAGAAATACCTACCTATGTATTTAAATTGTCTTATTTACGGTTCCCTAAAACGGACGTAGTCCGTGGGAACCGTTCTTATTACATGAAGGCTGTAGGTTCATGAGACATTTTTGTAACAAGTCTCCCACGGCCCCATTTTTCTATGCCATTTGATAATCTTAACATTCCCACAACTTTGAAATTTAGAGCGCCTGTTCATTAGATACTTTCTGATGGTCATAGTATCCTGTATCCTTGCCCTCCGAGAAAAACCCGTCTTAATTGGTACAATCTATCAAAATCCTTATTCTGGGTTAGAAATCCTCATACTAAACCTAATTTATGAGGCTATGAATATGATTTTGTATATCTGTTTGAGGCTTTGGCATAATATTTTCTTTTTATACTATCCTGACATAATCCTTGTGGTACATTATGGGTCCCACTTTCGGCACCTTATCCTCTACTATTTCTTTCAATCCGCCATTGCAGCATACCATCATCCAAGGCTCTTTTTTCTTTGGTCAATAAAATTATCCCTTCTTATGTATATCATACTGATTTATAATATAAATTAATTAAGTCAGGCCCATGCTTTTATGTCTTATATCGTCTTGCATTCGATTTTTAGTTATTATTATTATACTATGTTGAATTCTGGGACGCACCGGATTATGATCTTATTACAAATATTATTACAATGAAGTAGAATTGTAACTTCAATTTATTTGTCCGAGTATTACATAGTTCTAGCTTTAAATCATTATTATCTCTTCGGTCTTAGTAGCCTATAATGGTTATTTTCTGGGCATCCTGTACTTGAATTTTGTACTGTGTATATTGTCGTAAATATAGCAGTGCAGAACATTAACCCAGCCTACGATCCCCCATCAACATGATATCCCAATCCTACAATCATGAGATCAAGTTCTTGTTTGGCCGTGATGGCAGTCACGTGTTCAAATTATGTGCAGCTATCACATTACCATAGGTTCGGAACAAGTGCCTTCACCGGGCGCTTGCGGTGCCCTGAGCTTGCGAAGGGACTTGAAGCAAGATCACTCCCTAGAGGGGTTTACTTTTCCTCAATATAAATTTACGTCTGTGCACTTCTCGGGAGACGTCATGTATTCCATAAGTTATATATGTATAGCGTTATTAATCCAGCCTCTCGAGAAAACTTACCTCATAGAATAAGCCATGAGGCACCTGGCAAGTGGGATGAGCGGTCTCGCAGTTTGCGAGCCCACCAAGTGCTATTACAGCCTTCAATAATCTCTATAAAATTATAGAGCGTTTATAAACTCATATAGAAGTGTCTTATAATTTTTACTATTTTTTATAAGGCATATGAGGAGTTCCACGTCCTTTTGGCTCGTGAATCTCGAAGAGCGTGATTCATGGTCACGATGTGACCCGCGCGCCGGTTTTTTTTAACTGGCAGGATGCAAGTCGTAAATTGGGCAGAAATACTGCCACATCGCAACAGGAGTCCCTTTTAAAAGAATTTAGTAAATTATTATTTTCGTTGATGGCTTATTTGGGGATATCTGTGGCTGACTATCTACTATTTCTGTTCTCCTCTGATGAGAATACAGTAAAGCACCGTGTCGGCTTTTTTTT
>KN837248.1:117390-178125 GCA_000827215.1 Sphaerobolus stellatus SS14 | reverse complement strand
CCCTCCCCCTCCACTTGCCTCCTGTCCCTCTCCCCCTGCTTAATGAATACATCCCAATACAGCATCTTTATGGTCCTCTGGCAAATATTGAAGTCATACTAGCTTTTTGTATTTTTCCAAGTTTGCTTCTCCTCCCTCTCCCCTTCCTTCTACACCCCACACTTTGCTATTTTTCTCAAAGTGTAGTTCACTCTACCCATCTCAAGAATTGTTTATTATGAGGTATAACAATATAGAGTTAAGTTATCTGGTCTTTGTAGCCTTTGAACCAGCATGATGTTTCTGTGTTCTCCTCATACCTGACCAAAACTTGTGGTTTTTATATCTCAAAAATGGGCCTGCCATTTTTGATGAAAAAATGGCTTAATCTTCAGCATTTTAACAGGGCTACAACATATTCAGAAATCAGATTGAAATATGTGCTTTCATTTGAATTAGCTAATCAGCTAATTCCCCTGGCATATAGAATAACAATGAAGAGTGCAAATATGAACTTACCTGGACCCAAATCAGTGTCCATACCATCAGTCAGAGGAGGGTCTTCCCAAAAAGTGCTAACCCTAAAATAAACAGTAAAAGTATGAAGGGGAAAGGGGGTGTGCAGGTTGCCTTAACATTCTAAAAAATGAGAGAGACAGAGAGACAGAGACAGAGAGACAGTTAGAGGAGGGGTGTCACCCAAACGAGAGCGGGGGAGTGGATTTAGGTACCCTAAACAGAGGGGAATAGGTATAGGTACACAACAGTTGTGAGGATCCCTTAAAATTATAAAAACTCTTAAATGTCTTAATCATTACATACCACCCAGTGATGTCTGATGGAGCTTCCCAGAACACCCAGATTTTCTCTCTATTTTTCACCTAAAAATCCATTGCAAATGACCAATTATATTGAGGGAATGTATCAATAAATAATTTTGATGATGAGACCATTGGGGATTCAGGTATAAGTGAGCAGAACTACATCATGAATCATAGCCAATGGTTGAGTCTTGACTGGTTAGACCTGATTTATATTGATAACAGCATTGAATATGAAGCCTTATTATATGCCTTAGCATTATTATATGGTAGGTAGTAAGAGTGCTCATAATAATTGAATGAACCGTGATTTATAACCATAAACCCCCGAAGCCAATTCATGCTGTCTAAACTGGGTAGGTAGGCATGGCCATTTCAACACCAGAATAGGGCAGAAGATCAGCCAATTTCCTGACTGAATGTGACTCTGAAGTCTCACCCTTTTTCATCAAGGGGATGATGGCCTAAACCTGGCTGAAACATAGTTTCAGAAAGGGTTGAGACTGCTTCAGCTGAACAAATATCTCTATCATTACAGGAGCTTCTAGAAGCTTGACAGGACCTTGACAAACATTGTGGTAGAGTGCCTTAGGATCACAAATTCGAGGCCTTTACAGATTTTCACACCTTATTCATTTGCTAAACTTGGTTGAAACAGTATTTCAGACTGAATTCTTCAGAAAGTGTACCTTCTACCACAATTTCCACTTCTGGCAAGCAGTGTTCTGACTGTATACTGTCCATATGCTAGTAGCAGGCAGACATACATCCATTTACCGGTTACTGGTGCATAAACATAAATTTAAACTTGAAGTTATCATCAATGGCTTTTATTCGCCTTTGACCATGATAGTTACAGCTGTCCTCCATATTGAACATTTATGTCAACCAAACATCTAAGTAAATCTGGGACCTTGAGTCTGACTTCACAGCTATGGGGCAAGCATTGGTGTAACGGCGTGACCTCAATGTCACTTGGTTCGCGCTTTGATATCGGACTCACGGTCATTGGCTCTTCGCGTAAACAGAATTCATGTGATTAACGGCTCTTTCTCGGAAGCGAAAGCTTTACTTTCCTTCCAATCATATGTATTACTTATGTCTCTCGGAAGCGAAAGCATTACTTTCCTTCCAATTATGAATATATGATTTATACTTATGGTAACTAATGACTCGGAGTCCTTCTTTACTTACTAACACTTTGGCTATGTATGACTCGAGAGGAAGTGACTAAGCAGTGTAGAAGTAGTATAAAAGGACCCGTTTTGTATGTAGATACTCAGCTTTCTCGAATACGAGACTTTACACCCACTCTACTGGTTTAAATATCTCTATTTAAGAAACTCTAACGAGGGACTTAGCTTTACAACAAGCCTAACCCTTACAATTGGTGTCTGCAAAATGTTTTATGTTCCCATAGTGTGACATTGTGACACACATGGCCTGCAGAAACATCAAATCTTATTTGTCTTATTCTTCCACAACAATTCTGCCATTTTTGATATATATGTATATTTGATGTATACCAAAAATCAGCCTGATCCACTCAAACTCAAAAGCCAACATAACTGCCCCAGAGGCAGAATCATCATATAGATAGGCTTTTTCTGCCAAAATAAAATTGCAAACATACTCACTGCCATTAATAACTTGGATAACATATAACACACCTAACAGGCCTAGTTTTCAGAGCTCCTGTTGCACTAGCCATATACTGCACTGCTATAGTCATTAAGAACAAATTTCCTATTTGTTTCCACCATGTTCTTATTCTGCTTCTCATTCAAGCTTCTGGCTAGAAATACTCTGGTAGTGATTCAGATACATTAACAGCAATTCAATGCAGTAATCAGTCATCAATAGCTTTTGCAATGGGGGTTCTTTCTCATTATGACTGTGTTCAAATCAAGCTATTTCACATGATTGTCCAGAATAAAAGTCACGACATGAGCTGCTGACTATATTGAGTCTTCCATGTGCCGAGGAAGTGAACAATCCCCGCGAAAATACTTTTAGTTTCCTTCAACAACCTAGAAGTATCAAAATATTAGAGAATACTACCATAGAATTCAAGCATATCGTTAGCCTCTATGTGGACATGAGAATTGCACGAATTGACCGCAAGTCGTTCACATGCAGCGAGGACCCGGGATGCACCTACCAAGCAAGGGTTTCCACTGCACCCGTTATACAGTGACCAGTAGATAGCTGTTATATAGCAAAAATACATTCACAATCCAGCAGGTGCAACCAATGCAACGGGGAGACATGGGGGTAATGGCAGCGGAATCATACATCTCCCATCTCAGTCATCTCATCATCCCTATATGTCTACTCTTGCAGTCAGTTATCTCCATTATGTACATCTACTGCTGCTATTATCTTCATCTCTGAGGTATGTCAGATCCTGCAGGCAATGCCAGCTCCAGCGTACGGTAACTGAACAATTATAAACACAGCAGACTTAAGTTCCTAAAGGTAAGTATTTAGATGCCAAGTTGATCCATTAAAATATAGGTATTCACGTGTAAAATGTATGTCCGCATTATTTTTTTCTCTTGGGACAGATGTATGTTTCCGATTGTACGCTACTACGTACGTGCGGCTGCAGCCTCACCATCAGCAAGACAGATTTATATCTCCAGAGGTAAGCACCTGTGGATCAACCCAGTCACCTTGAATAGTCACATATATATTTAAAGCGCGACTATTACTGTTTTACAGGATATCTCATTTCCTGTTATTTCCATGTGTAGTAATACTAGAGCTAACTTACGTTTTAAGCTTTCCGCAATTTGCACCGTGACCCTACGTTCGGCTTCGCTGTGGACGTCAGTCCTACCGTATACCGTCCACATGCTAATGGCGGTCTGCGTTACCTTTATGTACTGGATACTGGTGATTAAAATATAACTAAGTGGCGTCTGAAGCTTTCTAAGGAATGTGCGGACGTTCCAATAATACCCAGCCTTCGACTTGCTTACGCTATCAGCGATTCAGTGAAAAATTTAAATATTTCTAGTTCCGAACTCCCAGCAAGTCAAGAAACTAGTCTTGCGGCGACTCCGATATTAGACAGTTTGTGCAAAACTGCTGGCGCTTCTATGGCGCTATTTTTGGTTGTGCAACTGGGGCTCCACCTTAGAGCTGGTGGTCGCTCCAAAGCCTCTCTCCACCACAAATAGCCCCACATGCACAACAAAAAATAGCGCCACAGAAGCGCCAGCAGTTTTGCACAAACTCTCTATTATATAGCACTGGATTTTGACCTCCGAAGCATATTTCTTTACAATTTTATATTTTGCTGATGACTGCTAATGAGATAATACGTTTTATTTAATGATCGTAACAAGAAACGAGACCGAAGGTTCTTTGTCAATTTCAACATGCCTCAAATCCAAAAGAACACTTCGACAAGTGCCCTCCTTCATTCAATGACCTCTTATACAGCTTTCTCTATATAACGTAACTTACAGTAGTTATTGAACCGGTGAGAAAACATATGCCAGCCCGTGAATGTAGGAAAAAAAACTTAATAGAGAGTTTGTGTAAAAAGCCACAGCGCCACCAGTGGCTCCACTGTGCCTATTTTAGTCACTCTTTATTCGTTTTTGGAGCCACGGGTGGTGCTGTGGCTTTTGCACAGACTCTCCAGTTCCCCCAGAAAAAGAATTAATGATAAACTACACAACAATGACATGCATAGGCAAGATATCACTTTTATTTATTTCTATTTCAGTGCATTTATATGTACAGAATACGAATTCAACCATAAATCCATTATGTCTTTTAAGCATCATAAATTCCGAATGAGGATTCCGCTCCAGAATGTGAACGCAGGGAGCGCAGGACCCGACTGATTTCATGTCAGATATATTCGCCATGGCTTGAGCATGATTGGTACTTTAATCCAACCTGACTTTCGTTTTAAGGGAGACCGAAATCTCTGAATGTACGTTTATGCCTCTGTTGAACTACTCAAGGGCCTTTCGACAGCCCCATCCCCTCCTTGAATCTCAGTCAAGTTATGAGAATACTGGTATAGCGGGATGATATTAAACAGTAGTGGTGACCCGAGCCCCCTAAGAACCTTTTACAACGCATATATGTGCTTGAGAACGCACTAATCCGCAGATTTCCTTTGTCCCTAGATTATCCGGGACAGTGGAAAATCGCAGAAAACTCAACATTCCTTAAATACTAGCATACATTGATTTTAGCAATTCTATCATCTATGTAGGCTTACAGTTGGGCAAATATGGTTTATCTCTTACCCTTCCTCCTCCTCCCATCCTACTATGTAGTTATTGTCATCCTCTACACTATTCAAGGGAAGCCAGCTTATCTGAACCTTGACTCAGCTATATAGTATGCTCACTACATATATTATTTAGATTATGGTTGGATTTTAATCTAACCCGCCGTATTAATCCTGACTGGTTGTATTCAATCCGCCTTCCCCTTCATGCTTCTCATTCCTGCTCCTCCTGCCAATTTGCTCGGATATTCATGAGTTCTTGCCAAAGGTAATCATTTTGGAATATTTCGCTTATTCTACGGTTTTACCGTGCCTTTGGCTAACAATTACATACTCTTGTTAGTAATACATAAGATCGAGGCAACAGGAGTCATGAGTGGAGAGGAAAGTTCGTTTAGGTTCGGGTCATGAGCGCTGGCGGAAGTTGCTTCAAAATCCCGCTATAGAAGGCGGGTCACTCGTTGTGATAGAAGACAAGGGACACTCAGTTTAAAGCACCGCATATCGCCAACGGGTTCTCCTACAGGGATATCAGGGTCGCAGTGATGGCAAGCTGCATACCCATTGACTTCTCCCTAGTTAGGTCAAGCGCGCCTAATGGCCAAATCGACCTTGATCGATCTCCGTCAGGTCAAAAAGATTTTTGCGACATGGTTTAGTTTACCATATGTATTTTATCATTCAAAAATAGGTTCATGTATTTGCTTCACTCTCACTGAGTGGACTGTGAACAGAAGGATCGCCTTGGGTCGCTTATTCAATCAGGCACTCGGGCACGATCATTTTTGACCCATCCCCTTACCGATTCGTTACCCCTGGCGGTCTTCTTGTTTCTCCGTGACACTGATAGGGACCGGGGAGATTATTCTTCTTTTCCGCCTTTTTAGTACCTTTACTTGAGTAGAATACTTCGGAGATGCAAAAATGGTAGGAGCAGGATCAACTCCTACCCTCTAGCAATTCATTCCCATTATCGGTTCTCATCGTCCTCCGTGATATGCGGCCAAAAAGGTCCTGGTCGAGGGATCATTCAGTAGACTATATAATGAGGCAGCAAGATGACTGTTTTCCCCATCTCCTAGTTTACTCGTACTCTCGAAACGTCGATGGCAGCCACCGCATTCTACAAGCTCTGGACTGGCTACAAAGACGGCCAGGAGGTAAGTCATCCCACGGGTTTAAAGATCTGCACTCTCTCCTTATTCACTTGCCTCAGAACGACGAAGTCAAAGCCGCATGGAAACGCCTTTGCAAACGCAACTACCACCTGCACTGTACCATCCAGAATAACACAGACCAGCGCATTTATTTCGATTCAGACTATTTCAACTCGGGGAGCATGTTCATCCCTCCTCCCGACGAAATTGGGCCTCGTTCAAACGTCACATTTGGCGTGGGAGGCGGAAGCTACAGCGGCGATGCTTTGCGGTCTGCTATGATGGGTGCCGTTTCTGGTGGCGCGAAATTTCACATCGGAGGGTGTAACTTTGCAGTTGTAAGTTCGAAGTCAGAATATGTTGAATGGACTATTTCTGAAATGCACGTATCCTTGTGTGGGCGCAGGGTTTCACCGATCCCATTATTGGATCGCGCAAGGCTGGCGTTGCTGTAGCGTCGAACGCCAAAGCGGGTTATGATGCTGTTTCTTCGTCTGGAAACACTGTTACCTCAGATGGGTATCGTATTGTCGCATCTATTGACAGCGATGGCAGGAAAGCAACCTATAGGGTTGAGAAGATTTGAGACAGAGCCATAACATGTACTTGCCAGAATTCTCTGTGTACTCAACTATGATATAGTACTGTCATATTTTTGCGCTGTGGATGAAGCAGTGCTACCAGCCAACCTGTCTCTTCGCAAATCAGCTCGTCACAGAGTTGAAAGATTTACATATTTCCGGCTTGTCTGCCAGTTGACAACGATGCCAAACTGGTAGAAAACAGACTACGGTGAGCGCAAAGTGTAGAACTATTGCACTAGATAATGATATATATGAATGATGAACTGATCTGTACACGGGATCATCAGCAATTATCTACACCTAAGCGCAAATGGCGACGGCAACATAGTCGAAACAGAAGAGATGAACATGAAATTCAGTGCACATGAAAATGGAGACGAGGTTTAAGGAGTGCTTCACCAGTCAGATTAGGGCTGATCAAGGGTGACCCTCGGGTGCACCCTCGGATGATACCTGCAGGTATGTTGATTCACTTTGGGGATACCTCCATCCTTACAGGTGGACACCTGCAGGTATCAAATACCTATACAGGTGGTTTCTCACGGGTACCTGTGACAGGTTACCTGCAGGTACCTGTGGGTTATCTGCAGGTATCTGAGGGTTATCTAGGTGATTTCATATATATTTCCACTACTACAGGGAGGGGGGGTCCCTATTTGCTATCCTGGACTCATATTTAACAAGTATTTTCCTTGTAGTATTGAATTAACACAAGTTTCGACATATTTACAAATACCTGTACAGGTATTCATTTAGCAAGATCAATACCTCCACCCTTACAGGTATTTAAGCGCCAGGTACCTGCAGGTTCAGGTGTCAAAACCTGCAGGTATTTTTGCGGGTGAACCTGCAGGTACCTGCAGGTGTGCAATACCCTTGATCAGCCCTAAGTCAGATGCTTGTTTTTCTCTGTTTTGACTACGTTCAGAAGTATTTATTCAATACTATTGTGAGTTCCATTGATGTTAACTTTTAATGGCTACGAAATGTTCTCTAATTAAACCCCTGCTTATACTAATCGGTTCTCCAGGTTAGTATCACATCCCACATCAGGAAAGTTGGCGCGGGTGGCTAAATGGCTTTCTAGCCCGTTGATTTACTATCTAATGCTATTTAGTTTTAAGCTGCTAAGGATCGCTAAGGATCTCTAGACCTCTCCTTCCTAATTCCACGCAGAGTGTAAAGCGAATGTTTCAACAAGGCATATGCAGTTCTGTCTGCCTTCGTCTTTCTCACAGTGACAGTGTCTTCAACCTTTTGCTTGAACCACCATTATCTCGTCACAAACACTGAACATGGCTGCTATATGAGACCCCATCTGTTACTGCCTTATTCTTGCCTGTATCTATTCTGACCAATATTACTTGTATATGTTGTTTTGCAACTAATCCTGATGTGAGTCATCAATCTATTTAATCTTTCCTCATATTGACATATGTCACATACCACAGGTTATATTACGCCAGGAGTCTCCCTTCAGCCATCCATTCCTTCAAAAGGTCTTAAGCCTCGTTACTTTTAATCCACAAAGTCATCCCGCTCTTGGTGCACATTTTCCAGATGCCTTTGATCCTTTATGTCTCAAGACTCTTGCATTTGTCTGTACAATGGTAAGTTTACCGCTCTACCCCATTCTGTATTATTATCTAATCATCTCACAAATGACGCTTTGAGGAACCTAAGGAGTGCATTGGGTCTCAAGTCCTTCTTGGTAAGGCGCAAGAGAGAGCTGGCAAGTGGGCAAGGGGTGCTGACAAGGTCCGAATCGGCGATTGCGCGAGCCGGGATGCAGGTGAACAAATGGAAAGAGGTCTACCGCCGGTCACGTAAAGCCATGATCCGGTTGAAAGGAAGCGTCGATTCAATAGATCCGAAGCTGAAGAACCTCCGTGACGATGACTTTATTATGTTATCGAAGTGGATGGAGCAGCATCGATACTGGCAGAGTCAAGGAGAGCGAGCAGAAGCCGAGGCGGTCGACAGTGGGAATGGAGGGCGCACAGAATTGCCTTGGATATGGAAGATGAACCAACCCGTTGAAGGAAATGATAGCATCGCTCAAGCAATCCAGGGCTGCACATCAGAGGGTAAGTTTTGGAATAGAAGGATTTTGCTGGGTTGAACTGATTTGTTGTGTACTAGCAATTCGACTTGAGTGGGTGCATGCACGGGCCAGCCGTAATCGATTTCTAGAGGAGCTGAAATTATTGCGGGCAGAAAGCGAAAGAGTCGTGAAAGCGTTTCGCCATTTTGAGATGTCATGGAAGAACCAAGGGGAGAGATGCACAAGAAAAGCCGCGAAAGAAGAGGCAGGGGAGACGAAAAGAGTGTGTAGAGGTACCGAAGTGCTTGCGAAACGACAACAGGCGAATTTTGTAAGACTGGCAGTGTCAGCTGAAACAAGGTATAATGCCGTGAGAGATCATGCATTTAAATGTAACTTATGGGATTTAGTAAAATAAGGATATTTGTGTGTGTATTGCTTACCTTGTCTGAGGGGGACGAATAGCGCGGAGTGTTATCCAGCCAATGCCAGTCAGTTCATCTCAAGAAAGTACGGCACTCACAATAAGGGATATCAGTTGAAATAGAATATTCATTGAGGGGTGCGACGAAAAGAAATGTCAAGAGAATATAGTATTAATTGAGTAAATTGCCGTTAATGTAGGAATGGGCCTCTTTTAATACAGGTGAATTGAGAATAGTCTAAGTGTTAAAGCATACACGTGACGGAGGATCTGTCAAAACATGATCGCAGTGAGTGTCCGGGGTTCAGAACCTATAGGCAAGGAACAACCATCATATCTTGAAATGGACACGAAGGCGACGGTGGTGAGTTTACAGGTATAGATTGCGCCAGATACAAGGAGGTGGAAGAAAGACGGGGATGGCCGATGTAGGATATCTTAAGATGCTCATGTCCGTGGAGCCCGGCCGACCTGAGCGGCCGGAACCTATTGAGTGCTGGGTAATCTGGAGAGGATCGGAGTGCGATATTAACATCAAATGTCGAGTACAGTGATGGTAGTCTGCGTAGGCACGTCTTAAGCTGGTTGATCGAGGCAAGAGACAGGACAAGGCTAGACGTGAAGGATAGTCCTGCACACATGTGGCTAAGATGGTCAACACATGAACACGGTGGGGGTTCTGGATACGTCCTACCAATAACCTTCCCAAGCGGATACTCAGTGCAGGCGATATGCGATGATGGCGAATCTGAGGAGTGTGCGCCGAGTGTGTATCGCGGATTCCGTAGGACATAGCCGCAGTGCAAGCACAGAAGCTCGGTGGATGCGGCCCACTGCGCTCCCAAAGCAGGAGGCAGGTGGGTACTCGCAGGGGATCTTAAGGCACCCCAAAGGATGAACCGAATGCAATCTGAGGAACGAATTTCACCCCCCCTTATTTGATAGTTTTGGTATGTGGCTCATAGGCACATGGGTGCCGCCCTTTCTTAAGATGTGGCAGCTAGGAGCATGTCGCTACTATCTGGAATTGTGCACTCTCGTCAGGACACATACTCAGATCAAACACCCCAAAGGATGGACCGAATGCAATCTGAGGAACGAATTTCACCCCCCCTTATTTGATAGTGTTTGGTAGGTGGCTCATAGGCACACGGGTGCCACCCTTTCTTAAGATGTGGCAGCTAGGAGCATGTCACTACTATCTGGAATTGTGCACTCTCGTCAGGACACATACTCAGGTCAGACCATATCATGAACGATACGAGACTTCTTAACTTAGTATATTAATAAAGGTCGTGTTTATGTTAAATACAGCACCAGAGGCTTTGCACCACCTGTCTAATGTATCATGTAGGTCTCCCCATCTATCTTTCTCAGTGAGGTACACTGTTGTATCATCGGCGAAGAGGGTGGCAATCAGTCTTTCAGTGTCATTTGGAATGTTGTAACCCTGCAAGTTTGAGCTTCGCAGGGACTCTGCTAGGGATTCTATTGCAAAGTTGAATAGGAGGCATGAGAGTGGGTCACCCTGGCGTACCCCCCTTATGACCAGAAAGGGGAGGCTTATTTCACCATTTAGAATAACCACTGTTTCACCATCCTTGTACATGTTTTTAATAGTATTGATAAAGTGGTGGGGGAGGCCCACTTTGTTAAGTGAAGCCCACAAAAAATCATGTCAAATCTTGTCATATGCTTTCTCTTGGTCCAGGCAGACTATAGCACCATTTGTTTCTGTTATTTCTGCATGGTTAATGATCATATTTACTAGTTCAGTTTGATCAGTAATTTGCCTGCCTGTCATGAAGTCCGCCTGGTCTTTATGGATGAGTTCTGGTGCAAGCTTTGCTAATCTTTGTGCCAGAATCCTAGACATTATTCTATAGTCACAGTTAAGTATGGTAATAGGTCTGTAGTTGCCAATCTCGGTTTTTTTCCCCTATTTATAGAGAGGGCACATCCATCCTTCATTGAATTTGGTATTGTGTTGTATACCGAGCAGCTCAATATCATTGAAAACATTGGTCATGAGGGTGACAATGTCGAAAGCTGGTCTCTCCCTTGCCACCTCACGTTTATAGTGTTTATCCAAGGCCTTCCAGACCTCATAGGGTATCCCATCCAGTCCAGCTGCAGTTCCATTGGCAGGGACTGCAGGGTAAGTGACACCTCATCATTGTCTATGAGTGAGGTTATTGCTGGGTGTGTGTTAATGTCAGTGGTTCGTTGCAGGATTGATACTGCCTCTGCAATGCACTGTTCTCGATCCTGCAGGTTTTCCTGTGCATCAATGCCTTTGTGTTGTAGGTCATTATGATGTTTCCTTGCTATTTCAGCCATGCCAGATGATTTACATTCCAAGGGGCTGTTGGCTGGCTTGGTATTGTCTCTTAAGGCCATAATCATTTCCTTCGTTGTGTGCTCCTTGTTGATATCAAACCAGTATTTACTGATGGTTTCGCCCTCTAGGATGTTTCTTGCTTGTACATTGGCTCTTTGTTTTTCATGAAGTCGCTGCTCCAGGTCCCTAATGTCTTTATAGAGCATAGCCACGAGGAGAGCTTTCTCTTCTTCCAGGATCCGTTCATCAGCTGAGACCTTTGACAGGTGGACTGTCTTTTTCTGGATGGTGGTACCAATAGTGCAGGCCTTTTTGGTGGCTGCCCTCCGTGCTATTTTAAGGATATCTCCCTTGAATAACTTGTACTCAGTCTGTATGTTGAGGTCAGGGTTGGTCTGTAGCCTTTCTTGGAGTTTAAGACCAACATTGGCAATGTCCTGTATGAACTTGTCATTTTGCAGTATGAATGGGGGGATTGCCCAGCGATCACATCCTTGGAAAGGTGTGGAAGGGTTCATGACTGTCATGGAGACTAGGTCATGATCAGCTCTTGGAACCGGAGATCCAGTAATCTCCCAGTTATGTATATGTGAATTTATATAGTTGGTTTGTTATTTATATCCTGTCAATCCTGGAGTGGATGGTTCCTTGCAGATATGTGTATGCAAGTGTGTCAGGGAAGGTTCTCTGCCAGCCATCTTGTAAGCTGAAGAAATTCTTCAGTGCTTGCAGGTTATCCACTGCTGCAGGGTTGTCTTCGTGTGGTGGTTTTCTATCAGCTGAATCCTCAACTAGGTTGAAGTCTCCTAACATGATATGTGGTTTAGACAATTGGTTCTGTCCCCAGAAGTTATGAATTTTTTCCAGAAAGAGCTGTTCTCATTTGGGTGGTTTGGTGCATATATATTTAGAATATGCATTCTATCATGCTGTGTATTGCCTTTCCAGGGAGTTGATATGAGCAGTGCGTGTCCTGGGATTATTTCATGGGATCTGATGTTTTGCCAGCTCACTCTATTTTTGTTTATCACGAAGGCCACACCTTTTGAAGCAGGGCTACTGGGGTCATATGTATTGATGATGTGGAGTTGGTGTTCAAAGAGCCTTGATATGTCAGCAAGGTGCAAATCATCAATATGTGTTTCTTGCAGGGCAAGGACACCAATATTCCGATCTCTCATAACTTGGTTTATCTGGAGCCATTTCTCTCGAGAGGCTAGGGATCTTCTTCCTCACATATTTTGTGTTGTGATTTTGATGCCACCCCTAAGACATCTAGGGCTCATTCTTGGTTGGTGGTTGGTTGGGGGGCAGGGACTGTCATGGCGTAACAGTAAGTACCTGGGCCCGGGGTTGTCTGAGAAAATTTCACCTCCTGGGAGGATATCTAAGTCCTCATCCTCATTCCAGAGGGAGATGGTGGAGAGTGATCTGTCATTGTTCTCATTTTGTGGGAGGTTAAAGAGATCCTCTAATCTGTCATCCTGCTCGTGTACTATTGGTACTCCGTGCAGTGTAGCTATGCTACTGGGGTGTAGCCCTCCGGACTGCCCTGCAGCTCGTGTGGGAGAAGACCTGTGGGCGTCTTCGTGTGTTGGGGAGGCATGCACCAAACTACTTGCTATTTCCTCGTCAACGTCATTAGAGATGCCAACAGTAGTCAAATCGGCACCTCCTCGATTGACAATGGAGCCAGAAGCCAGGACTGAGGGACCACGATGTAGGCTATAGTGTAGCCGGTTGCTTGTGTCGTTGTGAATAGAAGTAGGTTTAGTCACATAATGAGAGCTACCAACCCCCAAAAGCGTTGACAACACAGGTTGTCGTTCAGCAGTGAGGAGACGGATCTCCTTTGTGTTCACGGTTTTCTGGGAGCCGTGCATGCGGGGGAGATGTATAGAAACTTCCTTGGCTGCATGGAGGCAGGAAGTCATTTGGGATCATGTACAGGGTAGTGAAGTACATCAGTTAGTAGAAAGCTAGTTAGTGTATGACAGTGTTGTTCCTCAAAATTGCCGTTCACTCAGGATTTTATGATAACATGTAGATAGGGTTTTATTCAAAGGAGAGGGGCATACATAGTTTGGTTTGTATTCTAATCAATATATAGATAGATATACATCTGGGGGAGAAGGAGCGGGAAAGATTAAGCCCATGGCATGGCACCACTTCCATGTCCTCGAGTGAAGTGGGGAGCTCCTCGGCCCCTGCCATATCCTCTGCCACGACCTGAACCAGGGGCAGAAGGAGGGGCGCGGACTGGCCAACCAGCGATGGAGGGATAGATGCATTCAGGTGAGGCGTGCCCAATAGACTTCCAGAAAATGCAGATGTCCGGCACAACGGCTTTGCCAACACCATTGCAGGTCTCATAGGATATGCCGTGAAGAAGTTTGATCCACTTCTTGTATGCCTCGGGCTTGATAGTGGGAGGATGAATATAGACACTATGTGCAGTTACCACACCATTTCTCCTTTTGACAGTCGCTCCCTTTACCTGGATGGTGTTGAGGGTCCAGGGGACATACTCGCAGGGGCTGGCGACAGCATCAAAGGGGATGTTGTCATGGGTGGAAGCAAGGAACTGGGAAAATTCCCCAGCGGTCCGGAGGTAGTTGGATATCTCCTCGGTGGCCCGAGCATTGTTTACATTGCCAGGAGTGAGAGCTAGGCCCTCAATGGTCATAATGAAGTTGGTGATAGGAAAGGGTTTGTTGAAGGAGTAGAAAAAGATAGTGCAATCCTTGGTAGCAAGCAGAATTCTTCAAGGAGGAGTTGAGCCTGACAATGAGGATGGGGAGCGGGCTATTGGGGTTGAAGTGGTCTGGCACAGTGTCACCCACCACAATGTCGAAGGCATTGGAGTCTGGGAATAAAAGGCGGGCGACACTCTCAATGCCTGTAACAGCAGAGAGGAGATCGGCCGCCGTGTGTGTGAGTCAAAGTTCGCTGGTGATGGTCACGACCTTCTCTCCGGGTAGAGTGTGCCAATCGTGGATGACATGCGGGAGAATGGTGCGGAGGAGCCAGTCTTGGGTCATGCTGTGTATGGTGGGCCAGCCATCAACTGGTTTGGTTACAAAGTGTGCCCAGATGTCATCTGGGAGCTTGAGTCCTGGCAGGGGGGGATCCCCAGCTGGGGCTCCAACCCTGGGGGCGTCAGGTGACATAGGTGGGGAGGGGGTTGTTGAGTCGGTGGTTAGGGCTGCCCTGCGACGGGTGTTGTCCCGGAGGGGGGCGACAATGTCTCTGCTGAGCAGGACAAGCTGTTTGGAGGGGCGTGATGGCGTGGGAGAGCCTGGGAACTCGATGTCATCGTTAGGATTGACGTCTTCTGGATTGATAGGCTTGGGCCTCTTGGAGGGCTCGCTGGGGTGGACGGGAGTGATCGCGTCCGGCTTTCGCATGGTCCCGGCGTGAGCGACGACCTGCTTGTCGAGGTGCGTTTGATTGTGTTGGGACTTAGTGAGCTTAGCACTGATTTCTTTTGCCTGGTCAGCATAGTTGGCAGAAAAGACGTTGTTTGTGTCTGTGAGGGACATGGAGAGTGGATTGTGGGGAGGCTGGCTTTCCTCTCAGTTCAGTAATGTTAGGGCATAGGGTTGTGGGGTGACATGGCTTATCAGATGCCGAGCTGATGCTGACGCAGCCCCATGCTTGTCACCACATGGCTGCGTGCCTTGTTGGTGCCTTGTTTGGGTTTGAC
This sequence comes from Sphaerobolus stellatus SS14, assembly GCA_000827215.1. Taxonomy (NCBI): domain Eukaryota; kingdom Fungi; phylum Basidiomycota; class Agaricomycetes; order Geastrales; family Sphaerobolaceae; genus Sphaerobolus; species Sphaerobolus stellatus. Next base: position 162,811 of record KN837248.1, on the reverse strand, counting down.
GATGGGAGGGACTCTGAGGTTGTCGACCTCGATATTCTGCTGAAAGCTCGATGTATGAGCATTGGGGGGCTGACTGGGTCAATAGGCAGGTCTCTAGAGCATGCTGCTTGAAGACCGCATGCTCTAGAGTGCTGTAACTATCTCTGTTCCACCATGAACGGCTCAGTGAAGCTCAGGTCATGGTGGTTCGGAACGAGAGGCCCCCCACTTTGCCAGATTTCGTGATGTACATCATTGGCCCTTTCTCAATGAAGCTGCCAGCGAGGAATTCAAATCCAGTGACCTTGCCCTCTTCACCTGCTACATCGCGCCAGATGCCCTTGATGAAAGGTTAGAAGTTGCCTGTAAGCTAATAAATATTGGGTTCATTTTCGATGGTAGGTTATCTTGTTCATTCAGAATCAGCACTCACCTTTGTCAATGCCAGATGCACTGGAAAAACTGTCTCTAGAAGAAGTGCAAGGCTCCTGCAGGAAATTTGTAGGACTCATTTTGGGCCACAAAGATGTCCATCCTAGTACACAAGTCGAGAAAGTCATTCATGATCTTCATACAGAAGCCCGTAGAATAGGGAACTTGGTCAGAACTTCTGTGCTGAAGCAGCAGAAGGAGAATCATCCAATTTCAAACCCCCCGTTGACACATGCTCCCCAGAAATGGGTAGCTTCTGCAATTCTGGCCACGAAATCAGTTTCACAGAATATGATAATTCGGGTAGTTTATTTGGGAGAGACTGGGAAGAGGAGGACACACCATACTGGGAGTACTGTATGTGTTACACCCTACCCTGGCATCACCTTCCGACAGCACTCTGACGACTCCAATAGCACCCCGACTGCCACTCCTACTCCGACGTTACCTGACATCCCCGACCATGCACTACCAGCATGTTATCTTCCGCCATCCCCATTGGTTTATTTCCTTATCTTCCCTATTGTCATGCCTTTGATCCTTATTGGTTATTACCAGAAACATGCCAGACTTACATATTCATCTGAGACTCATCCTTATCCGATTCCCCTATTCGTGCCTGTTTACTCCTTGTTATTACCCCATCCGATCTACCCTGTTCTCCGACCTTTCTGTTATATCTATTCTACTTCCTTTGAGTTAGTTTCTATTTATAGTATATAAGTACATGTATATTCCTAGGTAGTTCTCCATCCGGAAATCAACTTAGTTTACCCTCTGTTATATTCTCGTTCACTGTCTTTGACTTCATCTCAGACTTCCTCTCCGACATCCTCTGACTGACCTCTGGTTTGACATTGTCTTACCACGTTATAGTCTGGACCCTTGGTCTTGACTACTCCGACATCTCCGACTCTTTGTCTTGACCTCTGCTGTCCAAACCCGATCGGACCCGACCGACCCGAAATCAGGATGCGACTTGCAATAGTGGCGCAGCATCAAAGCTGAAGCCAAGTCCTATTTGTACATCTCCAATGTCGCTGACATATCTTAACCTTAGTTCTGCACAGAGCTTAACAGTATGGCTGAACCTGATGGATTAATTCACCTCGATAAATCAACATTTATAGTGCAGGAATGGGATACAAAGCTGAAGATCTTGAAGGTTGGTCATTACATTTAATTACTCAGAACAGTATAATGAATATCTAATGCTATTCACAGGGTAATCTTTATTTCCATATTTGCTACCTCCCGCTTTCTGAGACTGAGGGATCCCTCATTTGTGATTCTATAGCCTGGGGGGAATACATAATTCAAATGGAAACACTCCGTTCAGGCTGATTATTTTATATGTTGTAGTCCTAATCATTCTGAGAAGATTTAGCCATGTTTGAAGAAAATCGGCGGTTTGGTTCTTGAGATATAAAAATCACAAGTTTATTGAGTTGGGAGGAGGAGACAAAAAAGCGGTATTTCTTTAATAAATATCAATGTCCAGTATTATACTAATTGACTATGGACAATAAACTAAATAATAATTTCCAAGTGTTATAGTGATGGTGATTGTTCATATTAGTGATATATCAGTATAGTTTGCTCTGAATAGTATATGCAAGTTGGCTTCAAGGATGTTTGATTGGTGAATGGTTGGTTCTAGAAAGTAATTTCAGTAAGCAGAATGGTTCAAGTGATGAGTAATATATAGTCTGATGATGAGCCATTGAATTTAGTGCAGATATTGGTGTTTGCTACATATCTGTGAGCACCATATACACAGTATTATACAGCATATAGGCATCCCCAATATTTTCCTTCTAAGAACGCAAGATATCATAGTGTGGACTTCCTTCCTTCTTCCTTAAGGAAGTCCACACTATGATATCTTGTTTCCAGTAGGATTTGTGAGGTTGAAAAGCTGGAGCATGAACCAAACTTTGAATCCCTGTAATACTCCAGAATCTAAGGATATCCTCCCATGTGTCCAGTAGTGGATAATTTTCCTGATCAGCTAGAAAAGTCTGATTCATAGCAAAAATATATTGCCTTTAATGCTGAAGATCTCAGCATTTAATGTTAGATAAATCAGTGATAGTCATTAGTGTACCCAAATCAAAGCATATTTCATGGAATTTAATTAATTTAACATGCTGTGCAGTGCAACAGCCCATTAGGATATTCTGAAATCTACTTTGCAACAAATAGCTCACCAAAGCTGGAACTTGAATGACTAAGATATGAGAATAATAATACAGATTCTGGATCTTAGCCAGAATCTTACTATGATATGATGAGCACACCTACAACAAAGTATATTTGAAAGCTGGATGTTGAATGTCAAAAAGAGAGTGCATGACAAGCACTTGGACCTGTGTCATGCACAGTCACACAAAGCAGCAACAGAACAGACTGGACTTGGATATTCACTACTGGCACTATTAACTTGATATAATTCTGTTAAAGTTGTCTGACTATTGTATCATATAAAGCGATGATTCATCATTGAAGGAATGGATGTATAATTTAGCTTGTCATTTCTCTGGTGGATATATTGATCTAACAGCTCAATCGTGATTCACAGCAGGTGTTGTTTTGGACCGTTGTGGTAGGAATTGATTGTATATAATTGGACAATCCTTTATCACATCATTTCTCATTCATTTTATATTCAATTAATTTTCTATTTAAAATATTATTATTCTATGCATTTAAATATACTAATTATACAGCTGCAACTCCCACATACAAAAATGCCAGCATGATAGCTCAACACTCAACAACGAACTGGATGAATACCCACGACTACGTACCCACCCTCTGGAAAGCAATGTTGAAGGAGTCAGTATTTCATCTATGATTGATTCTAAGATGTTGAGAATTAGGCCAAGGAGTGTAAAAAACATGCAGAATGTGTTTAGAGTCACCATGGAGTTCTGTTGGAGTCAGAATTTAGGGCTCTAGTGGTGAAGGGCAAGGATTAATTGTTTCAAACTCCAATGTCCTTTTTCCCATGCACCATTTGGGTCCCTCCTCATGGTCACATCAATTGCAATCCATCGAGGAAACATATTGCTGAACTTTTAATAGAATGTTTCATTATTTACAATACTTGATGCTTTGTAGTCTCTATAATGAGAATTAAAAGGAAATATATAGTGCAAAGATCCAAATCTTAAGAAATACATCCTGTAATAATTTGCAAACTACAAAGCATGCCAACAGGTCACATAAAGCAATCCCAGTTGTCAGCATGCCCTATATATTTTTGTGGGTGTTGCAGTCTGCTTTACACTGATCTGGTGGCTGGCAAGCCTTGGCACATCTTACATAATCCAATTAAACATGTTGCATCCACCTGCCATCCAAAGAAGACACAATGTCTGCCTTCTGTTGATGGCCAAATGACCTTATTTTAGCACAAAACACTGTTAATCTAGCAAGTAGAAGGCTGTATCTAATAATCTGGCACCAATCCAGCTTGGAAACCTTGAGGACAATGCCTCTCAAAGTGATTCCGGCCCATCTGATACTGACAAAGAAAACCAGATCCCAGGATCACATTTGGGCAAGTGAAAGGGACTAATACTGGGCAGCAGGTACATAATTTCAAGTGACAGATCATTAGAGGGGAGCACAAAATCAAAGATCTGCAGGGACAGGTTATGGAGGCTAGATCTGAGGCTGCTTCCACCAATACTCACATCACAGAACTTCAAGCCAAAAACCTTGCATTACTGGCACATGCACAAGCAACTCAAGATCATATCCTCCTATTGAATAAAAAAAATGAGACAATGTGCAAAAAAATAACCAAATTTCCTGATCAGATGACACAGACTATTGAAAAAGCTCTTCAAAAAAATTCCACGCAAAAGTTGAAGCACAAAGGAGTCATCTTGGATGAGGTGCGGGATGCTGTCAGGGATCTTGTGTATCTAGGAACAAAATCTGTGCTGTCATTCAATGGGTTTTTTGGCTAGGTGGGATCAATATCAAGGGCCAGCTTAGTCCAAGGAGTGTTAGCCAGATAGTTTTTGAGGGAGGTGTTGAGGCTGATATTCAGCTTGTGGAAGCTACCACATCAGCTGCAGGTATGTTTATTTTACAATCTATATTTGATATTGTTCTTAGGCTTTCATATAGGCATCATGTACTGTGGAGATGGAACCACTTTGAAGAATGTGACTTATGAGTTGCAAACAATGAATATTGTGGATTCTGAAGGGAACCAAATACAGCAATTTTTAGGGATTCATTCTGCTGTAAATCATCTAGATTCATCTTATGACACCTACAAATGTTACCAAGAAGTACAAAATGTATCTTCAACAGGGCTGACTACCCCTGCTGTTGATTCCCCTACCTTTTTTCTCAAGCTCGGAGGGACAATAACAGATCATGCTGCTGATCAAAAATGACTCTCACACCTTCTCCAACGAAAGAAGAAAGATGTCATCTTGGAGACTCTTGGTGAAACTTCCATCCTCAACATGACCTCTGACAAGCTACTTCCATTATTAATGAAGGCCACCCAGAATGCCATAGACGATGTGGAGGGCCTAGAAATGTGGAATATGCTTTCTACAGCTGAACAAGGTGTCAAGAATGAGGCTACCTATTCTCAGCTTTGTCAACAGCTTGGACAGGATGAGTTTGTATGCATGTCTTCAGATTAGCAATGAGAACTTATCTGGTTCATTGGAGCAGGTTGTGGAATGCATAAAGATCTAAACACTGTTAAGGGGGAAAATTTGGTGATGATTTCACACTGGATTCTTAATGGAATTCAAGGTCGTCAAGTTCATGAATAAAGACAACAAGATAGCTGCACAAATTGGAAACAGCCCTGTCAAGAAAAAGCATCTGATGTGTCATCTGATGTGTCCCACAGGGGTGGAGCCAAGCTTGGAGATATTGCTGGTGAGATATTGTGCAATAAAAATGCCAAAAGGGCCATCAATATTCCTTCAAGATTTGGTGCACATGAAAGTTTGGTTATTCTATAACTTTTGCCAATACAAGCAACACACAACTCCAATCTAACTGTGATGCTGCTTGTGATCTTATCCTTCATTTATCTCATTATGTTGAGTATCTGAATGATTACAAAAATAACAAGCAGAATCACACCCTCAATAACATGGAGAGCAATTTTCTGCTTGGATTACAAGATATTCCAACTATTACAGAACTTTGTGTGCTGGCATTATATGGGCAAACAGTTAGTGTGCCATATATTCATGTTATTAGGTGTCCCATTCATGTGGTTAATGCCTTAGACATGGGGGAAATCCACTTAAAGGTTTCTGCATTTTTGCTGAAGATAGCATGAGACTCAGGAATACTTCTCTCCTCAGATTTTAAGACCACCTCTGTTGATGGACAACCATGGGCATGTTCAGAGGTCATTCATTGAATTATTTATTTGGCTCCAACACTCCCTCATCTCCAGGCTTTGATCAAAACATTGTTTCATGCCTCTGCAATTCAATGTTGATTTCATGTCAGGGAAATGCACACAACCCCAATTATGTAATCAGAGGACAATATTAGTTGAATGGCTGAGTAATTCTCAAAAAAATACAAGTGAGAAATATAACAAAAAACAGCCTGTAAAAATGGTCTGCAAAAGCAGCATCTAAGCTGTTTTTACAAAGTTGAAAAACATGTTTTTGCAAAAATACTCAAAACAAAATATCATAAAAATATCGCGAAAATATTCATAAAAAACGAACCATGAAACACCCTATTGTATGCTCACATACCATATTTCCTTGCCCATTTATTGTATGTTATCCATTCATTACGCTTAGACAGATCAAACAGATTGCCAAGGAGTGGTTTAGGCCTAGGACCTGGTGGTAAATTTATTTCTGAGAGATGTGTCAGTCTTCACTCCATCCTAGTGAATCATAGCTGTATACCTTTGGGGACTGTGTCTGTGTTTGTAGACGTAGAACGACAATCGCCACTGCACCTAATAACACTACAGTGGCTAGATAAACAGACATTGGTGATGTGATGAGATCCCTTACTCACGGATTATATATATTATCAAGAGATGATAGTTGCTGGCAGAGTCCAATCTTAATATTAGCCAAAGGACCAATAATGTACTGCACCCAGAATCCAGACAGATTTTAATATTGAAATTTAATCTCATTGGTGGGCTGCTTCTACCCAAATATTTTGTGACAGGATTTATGTATTACTTCTTGACTCCTGGCAGAAGAAAAATTGGATTCAGTGAGTTTGAACTTGGTCAAAATAGCACTGGTTGAGTTTGGGCAGTGGCCTTCATACTGCTCAGTGCTCTGTACCTAGAAACCGGACATGTTCATTTTATTCTTTCAAAGATGACTGAACCATTTCTGGATTTGCTACTAGTAATATAAGGCCTCAAAATATGTTAATTACATTTGTTTCCTGTATATTCTAAAGTGTAGGATTAACTCAGAAGCTCTGTGTGGCAGGGCCAGACCATAGTGAGGAGGAAAATCTTATTTGCCAAAATTTGAGGTTTCAGCCATTTCTATTGAATTAGAAGTACTTTACATGATTCATTATGAGTGCTGGAAAAAGTTTGAGCAGACTTGTATTGAGAAAATCCTATTGTCCAGTTTCCAGGGTTGTCCAGAATCTAAGTGCAGTACGTTATGGAAGGTTTTGTACTTTCTGGACTCGAGATTGAATGGAAGGACTCATTCAGGTCCCTTAATAGATAGGTTTAGCAACAGACACAGCGCCACACAGTGGCTCAGTTTTGTTTAGCTGTCTGTGACTCTGCTGTGGCTCCACTGTGGCTCCTTCCCAATTAATCTCGCTTAAGCGCCCTATTTGAAAGCCACAGCCAGAATTATTGAAGCCACAGTGGGTTGATGTACAACCACAGACTGCATATGAGCCGTAAACAGCTAAATAAAATAAGCCACTGTGTGATGCTGTGGCTGTTGCTAAACCTGTCTAATGTCTCTTCTCCGCCGAAGCATCATGGGTACTGCTGGTTCGTCAATGGCAAATCATCGTCTAAGGGAATATCATGGACACGTGATGAGCGGCATTAATGAAACAAGCATGGATCTTTCCTCAAGTGAAGTAACTTCCAAGATCTGCTCCTTCCTTTCAGTCAACATCCGCGTCCAATTGTTTCTGACGTGAGTTTTCATTAAAATTGCATCATTATCACTAGGAGTTATGGAAGACCTAGGAGGCGAAATAGAATATGACATATCTTGTGTCAGAAAAAGTAAGGTAGGTTACGCACCTTTCCAGTTCCTGGTTTCATGTTGCCAAGGTCCTACGGTGTAGCTAAATTATCCAGACAACCTGAGAATTACAATGCAGACTTTTGATCAGAAAAACAAAAAGAAGGAACAGAAGCTACCGACCTCCTTTCTTGCCGTCAAGGTTGGTTGCTGCTAGAATTATGTCACCAGCGAAGTCTAACTGGTTCAAACTCAATTCATACTCAGCAACAGAACTGACATGGCCTCCCCTCAACCAATATCCATTATTATTTTCTGTTTCTGTGATTATATGTGCCTTATCCAGCATTCTTGGATATCTAATAATCAGCGATATTTACTGCAATTCACATCATCTCATAAGTATCTCGAAATCATCGCACCGATATTTCTTTAAATACATGACAGCGTAATAATGAATATATACCTTTCTTGAAGTGATAATAGAGCTCTTGACGCAGTCACCCTAACTAACCCACCCAATACATCAAGTAGATGCAGTGCATCCCTCACAAGAGACTCCCTTGAGAGGCCGTTTGATCGATGGAGCTCCACAGCATGTCCTCAGTCCCTTTCCCTCTCTGGTGGAGTAGTCTTAGCCAGACTCGGGTGGGAGCCTCAGGAAGTCCTTTGCAGCTGTTTGGAGTTCCAGAGGGACCTCCTTTATCACCACACTTTTTCTCAGTATCTCCTGAGTAGCTGCTTCACACTCGCAATCGTCTACTGGACCTCCTTGACTGCTCCTTTGAGACACCCAGTTTACCTGGGACATCCTCCAAGGCTTCTTAATATCTGGGCTCCTCAGGATATCCTCGTTAATTCCACTACCATCTGGATAAGTCTGAGGACCTCCTATTAAAATCTCACGTAACATTCAAGTTGCCAGCTCTATCACATGCAGTTCCACTTCACCTCTGTATACGTGTAACAGATTACTCCATTCATCCCTACATCTTCCCTCGGCCCGTCATCCTTCAGCTGTATATTCGTACTTACTCTCATATCCCATTGTTTGTTGGAGACATTTCAACACGATTCTGTACTCTAATAAGCTTCGTAAACACAAACATTCCTAACCAGACGATGGTGGAGATCCTATGGGTTTTGACAATGGTACTACTTTTTACAAGTTCGTGTCAACTTCATTATACAGCCATATGTATGGGATCCAATCGACATTTTCAAACTATTGTATTATTGTCTATCATACTCATACTCCCACATCTTCGTACCCTTCATATAAAGCACCACACATGCATAGAGTACAATTCATGTATTAAAATGGTATCCACTAGACTATCTATCTTATTGTCTATCATACTCTTATTCCATCTCTTCTGGAACTGGTGACATACGGCATTGTCCACTTATGCCATAGCTGTCTCCCACCTGTCCATGTTCATACCCCACATTGGTAGCATAGGAACCTGCCCGCTACCTCCTTCTCACCTGTTTTCAGTGTCGTAATATCCCTCAGGAGCCAATGTCAGATACACATGTCCTTCGTGTGTGTATCCATGTGCCTGCATCTGAGGCTGACCAGGGGTTTGGATTGCATAAGGTGCACCCGCAAGTGAATATGCTCCCTACATTATATGTATATTTAGCATTCATTGTCTGCAGCATTACATTGTGCACTCACCCCTTCAGAGACACCATATCCACCTCTTGTGCTTGTAGTCCCAGAAGCGAATTGGCAGTATGTTGGTCGCATCTCAACCATTGGGCTTGCGACCGGAGCAAGGGGTTCCATACTCCCACCCCATGTGTATGGTCGCTGGATGTTGTGACCTTGCACTGTCAGCATATGCTGGTATGTTGACGGTGCCTTGAACCCACTATGGACGAGCGGCGGACCAGCACTGGATGGTGGTCATGATGGAGGACCGCTGTGCATGCGAGATGGAGGTCACACTTGAGCACGAGATGGAGGATGCACTTGAGCGTGAGAAAGAGGACGAACGTGAGCAGATGAGGGCAGACGAGGTTGAGCTGTCCATGGTGGTGGACCAGTGGTGTGGCTGACAGGAGCGTACTGCGTAGCTCCTCTAGACATCCCAAAATCGGGCAGCAGCATGTCATAAAGTTCAGCATGGCTGTAGTGACCTGGTTGAGGAGCTCCTCCGTACTGATCTGCACCTTGGAAATCCCTGGTTTTGACAGGTGCATACTGAGGCTGCAACTGCTCAGGAGGGTAGCCCTCGATATCAGTGCCGTAACCCACAAATGCCCCTCCACTGGCTGTGGCATCACCAATGGCCCAATCCCTTCCTCTGCCAACTAAACCTGACCCATGTTTGTCTTGCAGGAGCTCTGCAGCATCAAGTGTTTGCTGTTCAGGCTGGGAGTCTACCACAACCAGGCACGGTTTAGGTCTTGTGTGGACACAAGCAGCATCCGCTTGCTGGGCTGTTGTCATGGTGATGGCGGGAGCCGCAGTAGATGTAGCATCTAATTGATGATGAATGCCTGTTAGCAATGACACTAGAATCAATAACATCATCTCATACCTTCATCCACATCACTATCTTCACACAAATCCTTTGATCTTGGGATCTTCCTGCCTCTCTTCCTTGGCTCCTTTGCTTCCACCTCACGTACGCTTCTTGGTCTTCTTCTTTGCAGGCTTCCTCTTCACCAGTCATTGACTTGTCAGAATCACTCTCCTCATCGCTGCTCCGCTTGGTTTTGTGACTAGCGCCCCTTTCGCCTGCATTGACAGCTTTCTTCTGAAGGACATCCTTCAAATAATTTGCTCATCTAGTTGCTTGGTCTTCCACATCCCCTATAGTCAGCAATGCATTGCCTTCTTGGTCGACAATGATTGGGATGCAGAGCCACTCTGGGTTCTTCTTGAGGCAATGTACTGACAAACTATCTGCGAGTGTAATTTCTTCTATTTGTAGATTTCATGTTAATATAGATCATATTGTTGAATAACAACAAACTTACCGTGTTTCCACGTCTCTGCCCATATCTCGCACCCCTCTGGGGCCAATAATGCCTCTGCCAAAATTTTGCCTGATCTTCCTCTGTCGATACTGCTATATGGAGCAGGCCCACTAGGCCCAGTGACCTCCGCAGGCCAGCCCAGGAGACATTGACGCTTCTTGACAAAATCTTCAGCCCATTCATCCCATCGCAACCTAGGACTCTGCTGGCCTATCGCATCATCTAGATAAATGCCATATCAGATACATTACTCTGCATAAAATCAGAGGGGATACATATCTCCAGATCTTGTGCAGCAAAACAGATATTACTGACTTCCGCTTATCACCCACCACTCTTTCCCTCCATAGCATCACACAATGCTGCACGAGGGTCCTGGTTCCTGTCTCCTTGGCATCGATCTTTCAATTCACCTTCCCTGAAGATGAGAGAAGTCAAGATCAGCAAAGTGTTGACACTTTCAAGCCAACAATCACACTCTTACCTACAATATATTTCGAAATCATATATAAATTGGGCCATATTCACTCCTTTGTCATCAAAGAATTTACGAGCCATATCATTTCCAGCAAAACTGAAGTTTAATGTATGACTTATAGGATCTAAATAGTCAACACTAACAGCAAATCCCCCGATAACCACACCTCGCAATGCATACCATTGCATCTAGATGTTCAGGAAGGCAATTAGTACATGCTCTAGCCAGTTCCAGAACCAATGTACACGCATTGACAGCTCTTTCCTAGCCTCACACATAAACCTCACAGTATTACCCTCCCAGAACTGCAACACCTCATCCTCCTGGATTGCCTCATACTCTGCCATTATCTCCGTCTTTTTCTTCTTAATGGCCTCCAGCTTCTCCTCCGTAATGTCATCACAATCAGCACTCAGTAGGGCATACTCTTCATGGCATCTTCGAGCTGTGGCCTCACCATCAACTATCAAAAGATCAGTCGATGGCCTGAGTCATGACATGAATTGACTTACAGGTGTTAGGTTTCACCACCTCGCCATGCTCCTTGTCATATTGCTCGATGGCATGATGCCAGAAAACAGCTTGGAAAATGTTCCAAATGTTCAACGCGCGCTTCTCACAGTTGTCGAGGCCCATGTTGGTGATAATGGTTAGGGTGCTGACATTCCATTTGGTGGCCTGTTTCATCACCCAACACTCCAACTCTGCATTCTTGTCACGCAGGATGCCCAGCTGTTCCGTTGTCAAAGCTCCAGGCCGTGGCTTCCCAGGGCATCGCTGTCTCGGGGCCTTAGTGTGCACCACTTGGTCACCAGTGGCGGCAGCAGCATCGATGGGTGTCACTCCATCAATTGTGTGATTGGTGGTGACAGCAGTTTCAACAGCAGCGGAGGAATGAGCAGCTGCTGAAACTTGAGTAGTGACAGGAGAGGCGGCGGGAGATTGAGAAGTTGCAGGAGGAGACTGGAGGCAGTGTGCAGACTGGAGGTGGTACATAGGATCATGACACTCTTCCTCCTTCTCTGACATCGAAGGCTCAAAAAATGGGGCAGAATCAAACAGAACATCTGGTTCCATGTGGCCTGGCATATCATCGTCACTCTCCAAATGCTTGAGCTCCATTAGGGTGGTGTCGCCCACTGGCACATTGGAGGTAGGTCCAGTTGGTGTATCTTCAATTTTCGCAGCACCAGATATATCAGGGACTGTGCTGTTGGCTGAGTCTTTGCATTGCTCAATGGGCTGGGGGCAAGTTCGATGCTGGGGTGAAGCTATGATCGTGCCGAGGGGAGACCCAGGTTCGCTGGTAGCAACAGAGTTGCCTGCAGGTGGTGATTCTGCTTGTGCGACAGCAGTAGCAGAGGCAGTTTCGAGTGCAGCCAGTTGTGCATGGCAAGCGATGATGATGCTATTCGTAAAGTTCTCATTGAGAACCGTAGGTCTGCGCCCGTGGCGACGGATGGCAGCCTCACGACGAGCCTCCAGGTCCTTTTGCTGCTCCGCAATGATGAGTGAAATTAGCTCCTGGTGTGACAACTACAGATACTGGTCAGCCTTTCACACATGCAGCCAAACAGAGTTGACACACCTGCTGAATGTCGTGTCGAGGAGGTCCTTGCTTGCTGCAACGAGTGTTGACTGCCATGCTTGGGCGGATGTAGTGTGTGAAGGGGCAATATGAATGCTAAAAGCAACGTAGTTTGTGCACAGGACCTCCTCAAAACTGACCTCCTTTAATCGCATGCAGTAAGCAATTATACTGAGGCTCAGCAGCTAATCAACTCACCTTTTTAAAGACTAGGGGAGCTCCTCTGTACTTCCCAGAGATTGCTTCCATGCTGCCGCTGCACAGTTTCTAGGCCTGATGCTGTTGCCCTGATCGAAATACCAAGTTAGCACCACAGTAGGTCCACAAAGGGTCGGCGAAGGATCCCCGACCCTTGGCATATCTTCCTCGCTTACCTGTCGTTCCATAGCTTATTGAACCCATTCCTACAGATAAGAGTCCATCTGTTTGAAGTATTTGGAAGGTCAAGGGAACAAGAGTAAGATAGAGTTATTTGAGCTGAGGGAAGTGGTTGCCAGTCATCACACAATGCGTGACTTGTGACCTCGTGCTACACAGTTAAGCGGCAACCACTCCGACACAGCCTCGAAGGAGCATTTACGTACTATTTTTGGTAGGTTCCTGCAATCTTGGAGGCACATATCTCCTGCCAAGTGTTATCCTCTGGGCATAAAGGACTCTCTCAGTATGTCCTTTGCCCACTTCCCCATGTCGTATTCTCTGAAGGCTGAAGATGCATTTCCCTCTCCTGACTCGTTTCGGGGTAAAGCTACCAGCAGATATGGAGCCCCACGGGCGCCAGGTTAAGGAATTGAGTTCTGAGTTTTGATCAATCACTTTTCGCTAATAGGTTTTCGACTTTCACTTTTCGAAGTGAGCCCCTACCTCTAGGGCAATTTACATGGTTCCTGTTCATTATAACTAACCAGATAACGGGTCTTACAAGTCTTCAGAGGCATAATATTACTAGAATTTAATCTAAGGAGACAAATGGGAGAGACATCGTAGAAAGGTTTTATTATTAGTACCAAGCTGTGCCCACTGCCCAAGCCCTCGCTTAGTGAATATCCGGATTCTTTCTATGCATATAGGCTCATATAAGTTTTTATGCACACCTGTAATATTATTTTATGAATACAATTGATACATAGAATATATTATATTCTTGTATTTACTGGATCATATTTCTATAGAGGTCAGAGACGGCACGTATATGAGTAGCTACGCATACATACAACTTGCGGAGAAATGAGGTATCATGAGTTATTTAAAAGATATGAGCTACACTAAAATTCTCGGAAACTTGATTTAATGATGACATTAAGCTAGGGCTCAACCAAACACAAAACCTTGGCTTTTGTATCATCTCTCATAACGTGGCAGCATATATGCAGGAGCAAAAATACGGTATATGATTTTCATAGTCGAAGGCATCATGTGGAGAAATTAGCATCGTGAACTTGCTTCTAATATTTAATGTGCCAAACAATTCTGATCACCAGCATAGTTTTCAATTTGTAGGAGCCAAACATATAGATGACTACCCAAAATACCACATTCGACGTACCAAAATATCAGGACTGCTTTGGACACACGTCATTGATGTATCTCGGCTATCAGTCACTAAGAATATACATGTGGTTGCTTTCGGTTTCCTCGCCCCAATATACCAGGAGTCCTGTTACTTCTATACAAAAAATACACATTCTATTTTACCAAGAGGAAGGTTGGTGCTTACGATGGGCGAGTGTCGCCAGATTATCATTTTGAATGATGGAACCTGATTATTGCAAGTTAAATCTAGCTTAAATACAAGTTGGTTTGAGATCGGCCGGGTGGAGGCATTAATGCGATCTAGTGTCAGTATTAAATACTTCTTATAATTTTTACAATGATTTGCTCCAGCTAGGTGGAAAGGAAGAGGTGGAATAACAATACGAGGAGAACTTGAGATGATCTCCGCGTTTCCGACAGGCTGATGCGTCTCGGGGAAATTAAACCCCATCAATATCTCTCGGTTATCGGTCAGACATTATTTTTGGTCTTCACCCATGGTAGAGTCTAGGCAAGCTATATGCGATATTCAGAGGCCTATGGGGTCAGCATTTCTACCGAATACAGTGTCCAGAGAATTCCAAGCATAAATACAGATTTTCTTGTCCTTGTATGCTTTGATAAATGAACGGAACTGATATACGTTAATTTCGGCGAGACCCGCCGGAACCGTGAATATTTCACACAAATGCTCCTCGGAGCTTCCTCCTACCTCTACTCCATCTTCGCTACTTTTCTAAATGCTATATCGATCCAAGGAGGCTTTGTAAATATTTTAGAGCGCAATATATTGATATGGTAGCTCCTAACATACCATCCAGAAGGATTCCTAATTGTACTCGATCGAAAGTCAACTTTCAGTATCAACTTCCATCAATCAAAATCGTAACCTGGTGACGCTCGCCCACCGTAGGTGCTAGAACAATCCAAGAGGGGGACTGGAGGCTATTCTTTCAAACACACGACCGAAAGTCCATTGCCCATTAGTGAAAAGTGAATGATCAAAACTCAAAACTCAATTTCTTAACCTGGCGCTCGTGGGGCTCCGTACATGTCGAAGAATAGGCCCGGCTAATGTCACATCTCTGTAAGTATCGGAGGCATGTAGCGCAGATCTTCCAATATAGCAATTGCTTCATCTTGAGTCTGTGACACAGGGACAATTTCACAATTTAGACGCCCTTTATATCGCTTACGGAATGACAATTAGAACTTAAAGTTTAACTGTTCATGAGACCACAACCTAAACTTAGAGTTTCCGACCATTTTTGAAGAACTTCAAATTGTCATTGAAATTTTCAAAGGAGGGAGACTTCAAGTTTGATCATGAGTTAAACTAGCTGGGAGACTTGAAGTTGCGCTTTCCGTGTTGAATCCAATAAAACTTGTTGTTTGAAGCCTCTGTCAAATTGAAAAGAAAACTTCAAGTTCGCATTATCATTAACATACCAAGTATACTTCAAGTTTCAGTTGTCAATAAATACTCAGCTGAATTTGAACAGAAACTTAAAGACATATTCAAGCTGAAACTGATTGCCCGTTAACTGCCCGATGATCGCCCTTTTTTCGCTCAGTATAAGGTCAATAGATATATCAGTAGGTTAGTTGCTATGGATCTCCGAGTTGGGACAATGCTCGAAGGATAACCACTAACTACTCCAAACAAATTTCTATTGACAACAACGGAAAAACAAAGAGAGGTCAACCAAATATGGATAAGGTCCACCTTTTTACGTCCAGACGCCATCTAAGGAACGTACCTATTCACCTACACAAGCCTATACACCGCCATACCACTAGCCACCACCACCACTACTTTTCTCCTTTGTCCCTCGATCTCCCTTTGAGTCGCTTGAGTCAGCCTATCCTTCTCAGACCCTCCGGGACCACTAATGCCTGAAGTGCAGACTCGACGATGTTACTAAGTTTCCCAGGGTCACAAAATATATTTACTCATACTCCCGTGATAATGGCAGTATGACTACAAGATCGGAAGTAAAGTTATAGTGAGCAAAATGGCTAAATACCCAGTCCACCTCTATTTTTTCCAAATTATTTGTTAATACTGCAGAATATAGTTTGGCAGGAAAGTGAGGATAAATGGTGAATGGGTCTACGAAGTCACCGGTGGCCTCGAGATGGCGCCGAATGGCGAACTGCACTTTGGACTTGGAATTCGTGGAAAAAATATATTGAATTGAAGCTGGAACATAGTCCAAATATCTGTTTCCTTTGGGGTAAAATAGAATCAAGCTATTGCCCAGGTGTGTTGATACTCTGGCATATGTCACCTTGTATGCGCCATGATGCCAGGCATGAAGTAGTCCATGAGATTGCTGAGTAGCAAGTCGCAATTCAACTGGGAACCGTGTTAAGCGTTGATGTTCGTCTTTTGCCTGGTATGGATAGCTAAATCCTGGCAGCACTTTTCCTTTAAATATCTTTTCAAACAACTCTTTGCATTCTTTCAGTGCTGGATTTGTTTCAGATCTGCTGAGCCAACGCCGCAGACTTGTTCCTCTAGTGGATGCTTGTAGAATACTTGGTTCAAGCTCGCCTAATTGAAATGTGATCAGACAGACCATGCTGTAAAAGACACGGTGTACTTACCATTCTTGTGGTTGCTTGGCTGTCTTTGTAGAATTCCTATCACCCTTTCAAAAGGAAAACACCACCAGGAGCGAATAGAACCAAATAGCAGCATAAAATCGCAAATGTGCACAGCCATATGACAGTTTGCTGTAATACTGGACTCTGAATATAATAATTTAATGCCTTCAATATATCTGACTATATACTGACGATATGTTACTACTCTTCTCTGATTAAGGTTGTTCAGAGAGGCAAGGCGAACTGCAGAGAATAAATCCAGGGTGTTAGCTAAGACTTTCAACCCCAAGACGTTCAGCTTGTGATGACCTTAAAAGGAGCCCATTCCCCAAACTGATATAAGTGCAATCGGAAGATGGACTGTGGCCATAATGCGCCATTCATCTGCTTTGAGATTACCAGCAGCAGCATGGCCGAAGTTCCATGGGACCGTGTTAATCCAAGATGGGGTAATAATGGTATCCATCACATTCTGAACTTTATCCATGACGTCTTTGTTCACCAATTTTGATGGTAATATAGGAGCTCTGAATGGCATGGTACGTCGCTGTCATGGGCTCGGAATTCAATCATTAACACGTAAATGAGGTAAGAAGCAACACATACCCAGTTCAGAAGCTTTTCAACGTACTGTGCTTTGAAAATGTCCCCAATTTGCTCTCCAATGCCTTCATATGAGTCTCGACCGAAAGGGGATTGTCAGGTTCCGAAACACCAACACAAAGTAGTGTATGTATGTTTTTCACCTGGCCTTTTTCACGGGGTGTAAGCTCCTTATAATTAGAAGTTAAGGAATCAACACTCGTGAATGAGTGCTCAAAAGCAACTCCTGTTGTTTCCTTCACTGTGGCATGTGTATGTGTAAGGCAGAGCAGATGTCGCACATGCTTGTGCACGAGACCTTCATAAAGACAGTGCATAGGGTCTACAACAAGCTGCTTACTCGGGTCCCAATACGGGAATCGCCATAGTTCAGACCATCGAACAGCATATGTGTCCCAAACATGTTTTCGTGCTTCTAGTGTAAGAGCATCCCGCCAAGCCAAAGCCTGTGTTCGGAGAATATTCTTGTCCTTTGACCTCCAGTTGTGGTAGTCAGTATTTCCGAGTGTTGAGAGATGAAAGGCACTGCAAACGGTGCAATAAAAATGGCTAGTATACCAACCTAATTGAGATGCTTTGCGGGCAGCGGGTAAATCATTCACAGATGTCACTACTGCAGAACGGGAGAGTCGTCCAACTGCAGAGTTGGCTGTTTTAGTGAACTGAACACCTGTCATGTAGCTGACCACTAAATCGTCAATTAGAGGACGGAAATAATGATTTAATTCAGTCTTGTGCAGTTCCTCGGGGCCAGGGATTATACCAGCAATATACATGTTTTCTGCTTTGAAACAAATGTCCAAAGGCAGATTTAGACATGCCATGGATATAATTCCACATGATACTGTGGCACTACGATTCTGTTTCCCTTCAGGTGGAAAGAAATCAACATTCATGCTGAGCACTAGGCGTATTTCCCCTTGGCGGTGAATGAAAAGGTGTGCCTGACCGGTCTCATCTTCCGGACCTGGGAAGGTACGCATGAACTCCCCATCAAAAATATTTCTCATAAAAGGTGGAAAAGTTCTTGTTTGAATGGACTCCAGTGCATCATCACATGCTTTGTCGCATAAGCCTTTGATATCTCCACGTGATAAGAGGCTGGCGACATAGTCATGGAAATGTCGATATACGAAAGATTTGATAGGACGACCTTCACCTTCCATCTCTTCCTCATCGTCTTCGCATTTAAGCAGAGATTGAGAGCATTTGTCCTGTCCTATCAATGATTGATATGTGCATATTTTCGGATAAATCTTCTTCGGGAGCCTTCGAGGATCTGGTGCATACAAAGAATGGCAGGATGGACATACTGCATAGTTTGTTACTTGTCCATCCAGATTAAATTTTGACAGGGCTGTGGCTAATTGGCGAGGAAGCTGGTCCAGTATCTCAGCGTGAAGCGGTGTTAATTCCTCTTTTGAGTTACTGAATGCCAATGATTTCAGAAGAATAAAGATAGTGGCAACGATAAAGTCGCCAGATCTCTGACTAAGCCCCATAATTATGGAGCATGCCACAGATAGAAACATAGCAACTTGGGCCACCTCATGAAACAAATCAACTTCTTTTGCAAAATAATGATCTAAAATGTATTAATTATTTGTAATTATAATATGATGGTCATATGCTTACCACTGTCATATTTTAGAGGCTTTGTCGGTAAAGGAGGAAGTAAACGTCGTAACCTCACAATTTGGCTATCAATAACCGCGAGCCCAAGAAGTAACTGTTTTTTGCGACTCATTAGAGTAGGTATAAGTCGCTTCAAACTTTCTAAAGCACCCCTATATTGTCGTATCTCTACTTCCAAATTATCAAGGGCCTCTCGAGAAGCCATATTCAGTTTTTGGCGGATAATTTGAATAGCCTTCTCCATGCCATCAAAGTGTTCTCCAATGTTGGTATTGCAAGAATTTTGTTTTTGTTTATTAATTCTTCGGGTAGGCTGTTCATTGACCACATTGTTAAACTTGCTTATTTGAAGCATTGAGATTGCATTTGCTAATTGGTCCACCGAGTGATTCTTCATTTCTTCTCCTTTCGAGTTGGAAGACAAGATGGCCATTTCTTGAGCAATAATAGCTCGTGATACATGTGCTTTTGCAGAAGTTCTGCTATGGGATTCTGAAAGGTATAACGGTGGTGCTGTCATTTGTGCTTGTAAGACTGCGACATGCGCTCTGTATTCAATAACAGGGAATTCCTGGCCATTGGGGTTAAGCTCGACACAGGAATTGCAACAGCAGATTTGCATAGTGGCATAGGGAAATTGAAGGTTAGAGTGATTCCGGTGGTTGGGGAGAATTTTCAAGTCGAAATGAAAAGGACTCAGATGATAAATGGAAGCAGGACTATAACCAAATGGATGGATGTCAGTTAGACGATTTGCGAACAAAGGGAGTATAAGCCAAGTATAACCGAATAATAATAAGGAATCTCTGACAGCTGTCACTGTTGCATTCACTCGCTATTCCAGAAATGTCAAATAGTGAGATTGACACGTGGTACATGGAAACATTTGTAAATACAATTTATCAAAACTGAATGTAAGTATGTGATTGTGTCTGGGAAATACAGAATGATAGAACAATAACATGGAGTGAGAATCATCTTGGCGACCATTTAGGAAAGAGAGCCATGCATTATTTGGGAATCAACCGCCGTAACTATAGCGGAGATGAGCGGTGGATGACGCTGTTGATGATAGTGCTGCCTTGGATTCACTGACGGTAATATGTATCATCAAAACGGGGATCAATGATGGCACGTACTAAAGAGTGAGGAAGGCGAAATGCTGAAGTCAGGCTGTCCTGTGAAGGAGGTTAGTAATGGACATTTCATCGGTAAACATGGTGTACCTACGCGATAGTGGACATATTGACAGCCTTACTGCTGAGCCCCACAGGTGTCACACAACACGTGAAAAGTCTGGGAGTTGCACCGAACACCTTGTTATAGCCGCAATGTCACCTCCATGGCAGAGCTGCCGCAATGGCTTCCCCTCGTATGAAGGATGTATTCTGGTAAAGATGTCAATGATGATCGTTTCCTGAATAGATGCACACTCACCAAATTGAACATAGCTTGGTAGATACGTCTGCATTTGTAATGTGTAAGGAAAACCGTAATGCGAGAATGAGATGGTGATGGAGGCGCAAAATGAGGACTCTCGAATAAACTGTGATCCAGCTCAGCCTCGTCCTTCAGCGAATATAGACGTTAGAGCAGCTGTATCCTCATTGATGCATTATATAAGGAAGGATGGGACTCACCAAGTCGAATAGACCTTCTTCGAGGAGGTCAACGGACACGCCGTTCTTATTGGCAAGCACATCGAGACTCGAAGGATCGAGGATGTATTTTGACGTAGCCTACTAAACATGGAAGAGATGCGGTAGTATAATCTGCAAGACACGACTATCAGTCGAAGATATGGAGCAGAAGAAAGCGACTGCGCACTGTACAGACCGAGCCTGTTCACAACTCCGTCTCGTCATCTCCGAGTCCACCTTTCGATCCGTTATACCGTCTCCTAGTCTTCGCCTTCGCCGTCCTTCGCCTTGGAATCGGACGTTGAGACATCTTACATGATTATGGAAGTCAACTGGTTCGTTTCAATGAAGTAGGAAAAAGTTGATACTCACCTAGATGTAGTCCACCGATGTTAGTTGTATTGGTTTGAGTTCGTTAGCGGTAACGCATCTCGGAAGAGATGCTGGCGCAAGGACGTTGAGCGGCTCCATATCAAACTGAGCGTGAGGATCAATCGAGTTCGTTTCCTAGCATGAATATGACTCGATCAGAGTGGGCGAGTAGAGCTGATGTGGTTTAGACAAAGTGAAAGAAAGACGATTGCCAATCGCGTACTTGAGTTTGAGCTCCGCTTTAACGAGATAAGCCTTCATTCAACCTTCATGGAGCGGGATTAGAGCGGGACCCCTGGTATGTATAACATCTGATTACTACTACTATTACTTATAGACTTAGAAGAGTACTAAATGAAGAATCTACTGTTTCCTCCCATTGATTTTTCATTATGATTCGGAGCGAAGGAAATAGATAGAGTATTCGGATCGCTTTGCGTATTTCTTGCCGAATGCTATCCGGCGAGGTAATCGCCCAAAGGGTTTACGGCTTATGATTGCGGCAAACCTTAAAAGGTGAGCTGAGAAATTGAAAAATCATAATTATGAAGATTTCTAACCTTGAAATGGCCCAGTCACAGACAATGACATCCCTCCCCGCCATGTTAACATATTGTTGTCGCTGGCCGACTTTCATTGCCACGACATCTCCCCGAAAAATGCCATTTCTTATTGGTTGAACATTGAAGTTGATTGGAAGATAGCAATGCCGTTTATAGAACACTTGAAACCAATAGACATTGCGGCCTTCGCGCACTTCCATCAGTGTGTCGTGAATATAGGGTTGCAGATTTGCAGCTTCCATGACAGACTCAGTCATCGGTATGTACTATTGTGAAGCCTCTGGTATGTATTTTTAATTCTCTCGAAGTAGTCAATAATTGGACAAGCTGTTTAAAAGAGCGTAAATTCCAAGTTACCGTACTACAACACAATACTCGCCACAGCTCCTATCCGAGCCTCACAAATTCATGTTCCTCCAGACGGAAAGTGGCTTGCAAGCGGAGGTTAGTTATATTAACACCAGTTTCATCACTAGTTGATCGCTTGAGATAGCTGGTGATGGTGTCAAATGCTGGGAATTAAGCACAGGTTCCCGGGTTGAATTTGATCATGCATATCAGTCATTCCGTGGTCAGGTATCTGGCATAGCTTGGTTGAAGGCTGCCACCAACTTAGATGTTCTGTGTTATGTTACGGGTCTCGGATATGTGGTGACCTGCTGCTTGAGCCCTGTTGAGGTAATACTGCGACCCAAATGTTACTCCAGCTCATTAATCATCATTTGCTTAGGCCAAATTTCAAGAAGGTTTTTGTACCAACGTACCTGAAGGCATAGCTCCAAGCTCAGAAATTACCTCTGTAGTGGCCAACCCTAGCACAGGTCGTCTTGCAACTGGATCCCGCAATTGCCATATACAGCTTTGGCAACTCCAATCTACAGAAGAGAAATATGAGAATAAGCAAGAATTAGAGCTCCAATTTGACATCAAGCTGGATTTTGTTCCAAGATGGTTGGCATTTATAGAAGCTAAGGATCACAATATCTTCGCGTTTGCCACTTACAATGGTCAATGGTGAGTTCAGCATTTCCAGTTAGTGGGTGAGATAATCTGAATCAGAGCAGGAATAAGCTATCCGGACGTGATGGCAGAATAATCGATAGCGGGGACATCCATAAACCAATGTGAGTTAACCTCCAAGTGTCTCATGCATCTGTATTCGAGTCAACCTCATGTCTCATATCCTCAAGGGGATCAACCGCAGTTGATGTACCTACTAATCACTTTGTCATTGACAATGCTACAACCGGATTTGACTTACATCGTTTGGACAACGGAACTCAGCTCAGGACTTAGGAAACAGGCTTACACGAGAGGCGAATTCCCAAACAAGTTGTCTTTGCCGAGGATGGTCGACTTGTTGTTGGTGGAAGTGATCATGGTAAAATCTATCTCTTTGACAGGGATTCTGGACGCCTCTTAGGAACATTGTCTCATGCTCGTCGCCAGGTTGTCCAAACCGTCACGGTTAGTAATTCATCAACAATGTCGGAAGAGAGCTCATCCTTTCAGGCACACAACTCTACAAAGGATACTGTTATCATATGTGCAAGTTCTGCAGGGAAAAAATTAGCATATCTGTGTGGACTAGGAGGCATCGCGAGGAAATTCACCAATCTTCCAAATGGGCATTCAAAGACATTTTGGATTACATAGTCAAGATTCTCGCATTGCTTATCCTATTATTTTATATACTGCAAAATCAAGTAAGCTGTGTTAACATATTCACTGATTGCACCTAACTAAATAATGCATCACAAGGACTGGGCCTCCTATAACTCATGGTTATACAAACAAATGCTGCATTCAATGCATACTGGGAATGTAAAACTCACCAGTACGAAAACTCTAGGTTCCGTTCCTCCATCAGTTCCTCCACCCATTCCGCAGGATGCAGCCCTGTATATGGCTGCAGTTCAAGAGATGGTCCAGAAAACCCTCAAGGATATGTCAACCGCTCAACTTATGCAGGACTTCGAGAGAGTTGGTGAAAAGAGTGAGGCTGAGGCTGCTAAACGGCAACGCCGGAATGCTAAGAAGAGTATTATATTTGCTTAATACAGTCTTCGAATGGAAGAATCATTATTTTCTAGTAGTAGCGTATGCATTGGAATTTATACCCACAAACACATTCTTTACTAGAAGAACTTGAATTTAAATACATATGAGTTGTCAGTGTCTATTGATCATAGCGTAAATAGATTTATTACGGCGTACCATTCCCAGTCGTCTTTGTGTGGGACCTTGACAGCTTATGGAGATATTCAACGACTGTAAGTCGTCACGCACATGGCAGAAGCGAGAATGCTATCGCACTAGAGAGCCTATAGAAGTTACATTAAATTAGAGCATTTTAGATACTGATATTGGTAGAAGAATTGAAAAACGTAGGAGTTGCAGAGCACATCTCTATTAATAGACTCGCTCCAGCGAAGAGTTGTCAGTCTGTAGGGATGCGAAGGATGCAGGAAGAAGGAAGCCCATTGAGCGAGGAAAAGCATACATATTAATTAGTATGTATACTTTATATGAAAATGTGGAATGATGTCGCATCTTTCTTAGCCAACGATAGCACTCTCGTGACTTTCTATCATCGCTGCTGCATCTTGATGGCAGTGTCAAGCCCTTCCTCATTTTATGCCGGTTTTTGCTGAACTATTGTTATGCCAGTCACCTCTGCCAGGACATTAATGTCCAGCTGTAGAACTTGAAGCTCACGCTGTTCAACCTCTAAAATCAAGCTCACCACCGACCACTGTGGATATTACTGTTACGACACTCTAAGGTTATTCAATACGAGCAGGGATCTTCTCTCATGGAAAGGTATGTCCTTCTATCTGTTACTATTCGGAAGGGTACGAGCCTCACATATTCGCTCTTCCAGGACTGAGCTTTTATTTATTTATCAGCGGCGATGCTAGTAGCTGTTGAAACTATTTACTGCCATTGATACATAACAGACTTAAAACTCGAAGCGAGAACGACCAGCCATCAAATTAGTATACAACCCAGCTTCAGACCAAGGCACTCTATCCCGATGTACCGAGCAATACCCATACCAATGAACTCATATCCCATTATCATCAATGCATCCGAGAGATACACATTTGATAACGGACACATCATTTTTAGCTTTCTTCAGCCTAAGGTATGCCGGTATGGCTGGGAAGTGTGACGAGTGGACGGAGGCCAAGATTTTCACTAAGTAAGGATTTTAACGAGTTTGTAACATATATAATAACCGACATTTTGTAGGAAAAAATAACAAGGTGGAGATGGCCTCTAATCTCAAAAAAGAATGAACAGACATATGATTAATTCATGCAATGATAATGGGCTCATGCTCCGCCATACATTCTGACGTGAAAAATATGCTAATACATTTTACATAAAGTGACATTTTGGTAGTCTGCATTACTTTGTCACGCGTCTTCCTAATGCTGCCCTTTCCTCTACTCGACGCTTGGGGGTTGAGGTGTATTTAAGTCGCATCTTAATAATATCGATAGCAGGCCAGACTCCCTCATATTCATTCAGTTTAGGAAATTTCTCTGTAGCCTTGGACTCATAAGTATAGAATGGAGTACTAGGGAAAGCAGGAATAACTTACTGAATCTCTCACAATGTGAATAAACTTATCACTTTGGGCAGCATAGCTCCGACTAGTATCCAAATGCCGCTCGACCAGTTTATGAATAAATGTCTACAATGATAATGAGATATTTGAAAGACTCAAAATATACAACTAATACCTTTAAGATCTTGAAATTCTTGGCATCCCAGTCCAATGCTGCTTGAAGGTTGTATCCTCCTCGACCCGGACGACCTGCTTCACCGGGAGGTTTGCTTATCTTCGTGTTACAAGCATTATCGAGAAATTCGAGTGCGGAATCAATGTCATCCTCCCTACGCTTTTCTCTATCGCACCCTGATTTGTGCCGGCTAGAGAGCCCATTTTCTATGCCATGCCATCCATCTCTAGTATCCCCTGGTATTTTACAGAAAACAGAAGGCCCTGGAATACTAGAAACTTGAGGTGGAGGAATGTATATAACGTCCTCTTGGGATATGAGGGACGGATATAAGGTATCTGCCTTAAAGCCTTCACACTCGTCGTCTGAGCTGTTGGATGAGAAGGAAGGAAGGAAGTCCTCGACGAGATTCAAGATCTCAGTGAATAAATGCATGATGACAGCAAAACACGATCCAGGTATTTAAGAAGAGTGTCAGCAACTGTTGTGAGGCAAATAAAATATAATATAATAGTTCAAAATACAGTAGCGTAATTGTACTTGTAATTGCTTCTATTATATAGCGATCTGATCCCCAAGTCATCTATTGTCGACTATTGTATGGCTTAGCGGCCACTTATTATATTACTTGGCGAGGTGGCAGAGTCAGTTATTGTAGTCATTAGCGAAGTGTTCGTTGTAAGGCGCTTAGTGTAGCGACTTACGACTGTTCATTCGCATATCATAAGTGACTTGCGGTACATTTGTTGTGCTGCTTACATACATAAATGTCGAAACAAAAAAATTATTGGGCTATTTAGAGAGGAAGGCCATTATAATTACTTGGGTGTATTCCCCAATTACTGCACCCTTTCATGGCGCAATCACCCAATTCTCATCGTCATCCGCACATCGGTAAGTGCATCTGTAATCTTACGCTACATGCATTCATGCTATATCCAGAACCCGTTGTAACCCGCATGGAACTAAACTTGAATGAGGATGATGATATGACACAAATCAATCCTCGTTGTCGCAGCATAGAGCATAATGATATGGAGCAAACCCAACCGGGTGATCTCAGCGATAATGATAAAATGGAACAGAGTGAACCAGAAAGACCACCATATGATGAGGCGTTGGAACAAAGTGATACGGAACGGAACGGCATTCTTGTTATTCACAATAATCGAAGTCGATATTCCACACCACTATCAAAGCCGCCGGATAACCAAGTTCAAGTATCAGCTGCCCATTCCATACCACGATCAAAACGGACAAGC
Organism: Sphaerobolus stellatus SS14; assembly: GCA_000827215.1. NCBI lineage: Eukaryota > Fungi > Basidiomycota > Agaricomycetes > Geastrales > Sphaerobolaceae > Sphaerobolus > Sphaerobolus stellatus. The sequence goes on along the minus strand of KN837248.1, from coordinate 136,168 downwards.
GTATCGGAGTTCGGTCCACAGATGCAAGCTAATAGGGGACCAGGGAGTGCTGCAGCGGTATGCTGATGTGCACCACATCTTCATTCTCAGCTAAAACATATTTTGAAAATCCGTGTGTTGGAGGCAGATTACTCGGATTCTTTGCGTATGCAACTCATGGAGCAGGAGCAAAGGAGGCTTCAATTGGAAACTGAGTATCAGAAGGTTCGTAATGTGATATTGTTGTGAATCCCTTTCATATATTCATTTTATAATTATTTAGCGGATGACAGCAGCCCTACACCAACAAAATGAGATGTTCCAAGAGCAACTGCGAATTATGCGTGAAGGAAATATTGCAGTCATGAACGAGTTTCAGGGAAAACATCTCAAGGAGATGGAAATCATGAAGTGAGAAATGGAGAGGATTAAGGTATGCCGCTTATTTTTTTGTCAGAACCTTCAATTGAATCATCGAAGTCTAGTCTGTCAAAGAAGATTCAGCCGCAAATCTCTATTCAAAGAATGTAAGGGCAGCGACACTTCCTCCTTCTATAATTCATCGCCGAAATGCTGAGTCAACCTTGACAACCCCGACAATTTCTACAAGACAACTAGACCCGTTCTCCGTGACCCAACAAGATCCAAATCCATCCTCGGCAACCCAGCTAGGCAGCTCAGGCCCGACCTCGATGACTTTCATTCCAGGCCCATCCCCCGACTTCTTAACGATTGTAGGCTCAGATCCATTCTCGACGAATTCAGGTCCAGTTCCATCCTCAACCAATTCACTTCCTGTGGCAAATCCTTCTATGGTAGCCTATTCAGCAACGATTATTAATCCGACAGTCCCTGTTCGTCAAATACTTAAGGCTTCGAAGACTAGGGGAAAGGCTCGTAGGATAGTACCTGATGCTATCTCCGTGGTAAGTGATCCCTTACTTACGTTCTGAATTCCATAAATAGACCGTCACATAGGATGTCAATGCACCTGAGCCGTCATCAAGTCATCCTTCTTTTGAACAAGCAGAGAATATAATCTTGGCAAGCGGACTTGATCTCAAAACTCTCCTCAATCACAGCATCAATTACTTAAAGAATGAATGGCCGACAGCAGCTCATAACCTTGGATTTGGCAATCTTAATTCAGGGCCGTCTTCTTCAAAAGGAGACAAGACATTTGGAAGAAGCAAAACAGCTCCCAAGCTTGAATTGGAAAAGGAAAAGAAGCAGGAGTCTAGCTGTGAGCGCAGATCTTTCTTGGTATGATCATTGTATGGTCTCAGAAGCTTTACTGAACAATTTGCAGCATATAACAAGAACCCTAATACACAGAATTTTTGAGATCAAGCAGGACGATGATATTATTGATCATAGATATCCATCACTCGAGGATATGAAATCACAGAAGCCCGATCCCAACAACTTGTGTATCGACATGATAGGCCCAATATCCTCCGCCTTGGAACATAGCAGTCATTGATATCATTCATGATCAGCTGCTACAACTCCTGAAAGACTTGGATCAGCCTGCAAGATCCAATGCTTACACTTCCGACTTAATCATTTCAAAAATGTCTCGGCTCAAGGCTGCTTGGAAGAAATTCAGACCGTGGTTCCTTGCAGATGGGACAGTCGAAACTGCCAATGCATTGCGTCAGCATATTGAAGAGACAGGAAAAACAAGGGCAGCTGAGGCGAGACACAGATCACGCCGTGCTCGTGTAAGTAATTAATTCTACATTCAAATTAAGACTATTAATCTCATAATTATCTCAGAAATTTGAAAGGAGGGTGAAAACTGTCCAGATGACTATCATGATGGATGAAGATGCACAAATAAATGATGGAATAGCTTGGAAGTGGCTTTTGAAGGTCCTTCAGCACCTTGGGGTCGATGGAATGAGCTCCGAAGATACCGACAACTCCAATGTCATCGAGACCATTAATGGAGTGGTGCTGCAATATTGACTTTGAACTGGATCTCATTGATCAGAAGTGACTGGTTGATGATGAAATTTACTGCCCTCAAGGGTCGAAACCAGCTCATCGAAGGCAGTAAAATAATAATTGTATCTCTGCCCGTGATCCAGTGCCTGGTCTCCCGAGGTGTTTCTATGATGATAAATGGTACAAGGGATTATCACAGAGCTATCATACCCGAACCTTGTGTGTTTCCAAGAATCAGTTTGAATGGTTAGAGATTCTATGTAATTAAAGAATATATTTCATTGGGCGATAACTGACCACTATGTGGGTGATTATCGGGCGGATAATGGGTGATTAGTCTCAGCACCAATATATCTTCAAGTTTCCATTCAGATTTAGGTGTCTATTTATGACAATCGAAAGTTCAAGTATAGCTGGTATTTAAATGTTAATATCAACTTGAAATATTTTTTTAAATTTGAAAATGCCTTTAACTTTAAGTTTCATTGGGTTTAAGACGGAAATTGCAACTTCAAGTTTCTCAGCAAGTTTAAATGGGGAGCAAACTTAAAGTTTTCTCCTTTTGAAAATTTCAATGATAACTTGAAGTTTTTATTGTAGTTAAAAAATGTCGGAAACTCTAAGTTCAGATTGCAGTCTTGTGAAAATTTAAACTTCAAGTTCTAATTGTCATTCCGCAAGCAATATAAAGGTTGTCTAAATTGTGAAATTGTCCCTGTGTGATGTGGCTGTCATGAGAAAGTGGCGGTAGAGTGGCATGAGAACTGCATTCCCCTCAAAGGTATGAAAATCATGAACCGCTCTCTTCCACAGGGCAGTCATTAACCGGTTTAAATTTGTATTAGGTGATATACGCAAATGAAGCCACTTGACATAAGCCAAATGCAAGGCACAGTGTGTGGATAGAGGACAAAGTGGCTTCTTACATTTGCGAGGAGATTTACTGCCCTTGGTTCTGTGATAGCGCTTCAAGGCTTCAGCCCGTAGATACTTCTTATTCCTGTAGAGAGGTTGGCAAATACAAATAAACTATAAATCGTATATGCACCTATTTCCCCACTTGCGCTTATTCTCCACAATAGCGGCTTCCCTTTCCTCTGCGCTGAGATATTTAAGTGGTCAACCCATCGATTACCTGTAATAGCTCAGCCAGATATTGCTTTGAAGGATTGGTGTGGTCAACCTGTGGAGAGTAGGAGCAACAAAAGGTGAAAGTAGTTCAGGATCGAAGGTGCGTTACAAAAACTGTAACATTGTATCCCCCCAAATTTGGGCATGCTTTGAGACAAAAACTGAATCTCTTCACCCTTTGTAGAAGTTACATGATTTAATGATGGATCATAATGATTTTTGGATATTTATTGTGGTGTAATATATGCAAATATGTGCAGGGTTATTTAAGGGATTGTGGTATGACAGTGTGGTAATCATTGTACTTATGCAAAGACGTAGTTGCTCTTCCTTCATCTAAATTGGACTATATATGTCAGGAATGATAGAAAGTCTCATTTTTACTGGAAATGACCTTGTTATGGAAGGAAAAGTCTGCCATAGTTATATTGCACTTGGCTCTCAAACAAGCGAGGCATTATGATGTGTAGGAAATACTTCCAACTGTTCTAAGCAATTTAATAATTGAAATTAAAGGTTGAACATTTTCTGCTTAATTCAAAAAGAAGATGTTTGGTGGATACTTAATGGTTGTTGAGCATATATGGTCTGCTCGTACTAAGGCTCCCCACTGTACCACAAACAGATACAGCCGTATAATGTACGGTGTCTTACAGTGGATTACCGTACCGTGGTCGTGCTGTATAGGTTGTTCCAGAGATGTCTGTCAGAACAGATACGTACTGTTTATGGTCATATACAGGTGTTATATGGATACAGGGGCTCTAAACCAGATATACACTGTTTGAGAGGGAGTTTGAGTCATAATTTAAAATAATTAATTAATTAACTGTTATAGAAGCAGACCTGGGCTGTTTAAACCTCTGGTTGACAAGGAATAGGTAACATTGTGCAGCAAGGAGATGGATGAGTCAGTGACCGAGGCTTTAGCAGGTTCTGATAAGGTGGCCAGTACTAGCCCCTCAAATGCACCCTCCATCATGAGTTTAACGAGAATAGTGGTATTAATACCAAGAGTCAATTAAGTTCACTATAGGAAGTCCACGAAAAAGCCACTATCATGAAGAGCGGTAGGGACTAAAAGGATATCCATCATAGTGAGTTGCTGAAACCTCGCTATCACGGATAACAAATTTGCACTATCAGTTAAGCTATCCATGATCATGAGCTCCTGCTTTTTTTGTTATTCCTTTATCAAAAGTAGTCGAAGTTTGATTCCAAAATCCACCATCGAGGATTAACCCAAGTTCGTCATCCCAGCATTGCCTTCAACATAAATCTGCTAGATTTGGTATCCATAAACATGTATTACCTAGCACCCAATATATCGGGTTGGTCTTTAACGCTGGAGTGCTTCTGGAAGGAGCAGGGCTATACATTGGGTCAACAAGTGAGCATCATTCATCTCTACACTACCATGTCTCTCACAGCAACCAGAACTTCATCAAGCGGTGTTTCTCTAATGCCTATCAGTGGTACAATATTCTGTGTGATGCAGCTGCGGGTCATGTGGATGCGCTCATCAATACGGCTGTTGTCCCTGTCACATCTGATCAACTTCAAGATCAACCTCAAGATCACCCTCCACCTGTTCCTGTTGTTCCCACTGAACAACCTCAATGCCCACTTGCCACACCAGCAGTGTCACCTGAGCTAGCAGAAGCTGATGCCCACACACCATGTGGAGAACCACCCGTGGAGAACCACCCAAGAAACACCAACAGGTGGGAGTTGGAGAGTCAATGCCTTCTCCTTCAGCTGCAATGCCTGCTGAGGCACCACATGAAGGGCCGCCCCCCACACTGAAGCTTACACGCCCTTCTGAGCATTTATGCAAGTGTTGTCCGCTTTGCTTTGGCGGTGTGAAGCCTGATTTAAGGACGTCAAGGTATGTTTTGTTCATTGGTCAAATGTTGAAGTATTACTAATATCTCTTTGCAGGGCTCATGTTCTTGTTGCAATCGATGCCAACCTTGCACAGAAATGTCTCAAGCCTCGATTCATAGACATAACCTTTGCACATTCACAAACCCAATTCATTCCGGACAAAGATGTCAAGGCAATGGAAGCTCATGTAGAAGAGATGAGGAAGACCAAGGCCAAACGAAGTCTCAAGATCAACTTGCGGTTACCAGAAGACATTCTTCAGGAATGCCAGGATAGCTTCACGGCAGCGAACGAGGAGCAAACCAAGTCTTCAGTTGTGGTATTTGCCGATACTGGACTGGTCGCTATGGTATGCCGTCATGACCACATCCTATGGGTGATTAACATGACAAGACCCGGTGAAAAACAACACTACACATTTGCCTTACTGGATAGGCTGTTTGCACACCTACCTGACGATTGGACAGTTGGTTTATTGTATGACATAGCATGCCAGATCGAGCGTAGTATGGCAAAGGTATGTCAGCTTGCCAAACTAGTATATCAAAACATACTTACTCACTTTCTATAGCATGGCATCCTTGCGAAGTTTTTTGCTTGCTTGGTATTTGCAGTGTCAGTCTTCCACGCATATGGCCATCAATGGCCTTGCCAACTACTATATCACCCACACAAAGTCGAAGGTTACGGACTGACAGATGGCAAAGGTTGTGAAAGGATATGGAGTTGGTTGAATAAACTTATCCCATCGCTTCTTGTCTCAGGGTGAGTTAATAGCTTCTGTTGCTTTATATATGAACTGAACTCATGTGAATCTACAGCACTTGTGTAGGCAATGGGTGATCGACCGTCAGATACTTCATATCATGAAAGACAACCTGCGCACTTTGGCCTGTTATATCCATCGAAAGCGGAAGGCCTGTACAAAATGTGATAGCAAAGCCCGCAAAATCTTACAAGACCATAAGGTTCCGGAAAGGGAGTTGCGTGAGCAATGGCAGGCCCAGGTGCTTAGTCAGACTGCATCTCTAAAATGTATGTCACTCTAAACTTATTATGTGTATATATTATATTTATATTGTGCACACCTTTAGGACATTCTACGGATGATGCTGATGTGGTTGTTGATGTGATATTGTAGTTGAGAGTGGAACAGCAGGAGTGGCAGTCTCGGGTAGTGAAATTGGACAAGTTAGTTAGGGAAGCCCTCTACCACGATGATGACACCTATGTGCAATTTGTCGAAGAGCTGGAGAGTGCCTGTCAAACGTTGGATGCCCTCAAAGAGTGTTTGAAGCAGAAAGAGAGGTCTTTGGGCGTGCTGAACCCACGCAAGCTTGCAAATCTCAAGGGAAGTGAGTACTTGCAGCCGTGTATGAATGCTAGGGTGGTGAAGACAAGGATCAGGAAGAAGTTGGTTGAGCAGAAGTTTGAAAGGGCTCGTTTGGAGAAGGCCTATGAACAACAAGTTGTGCATAAGTGCTCTATGTTGTTCTTCCAATGTCCTTGAGCTAATTCTATTGGTACATTAGGTGACAAACACCATCAACATATGAAAAAGTTGTTGAAGTGATCTCGTCAGGCTGTCTCAACACTAGTTTCGCATTTCAACCGTCTTGTTCAGGAATTGGAAGGCCTGAAGGCTCGTGGGGGGATTCCACGTGGGGTTGAGTTACCAATGTGGTTGGAGGCACAAGAGCTATCTCGAATGGACGTAGATGATCCTATTTGGGTGGATGTCATGGGAGATGAGGAGGCCAACAATGGACCCCCTAGATGGATGAGCGACGAGGCAGTTCGGGCTTGCATTCCGGCTTTATTAGAACGGGATAGGGTGAAGGAAGAGCTGGAACAGTTGCAAGCCGAAGAGGTCACTCTGAAGAGCTGGTTGAGAGAGGAAATAGACAGGACGTTGGTTGCGAGGGCTGGAGCTGGAGGTATGTTTCATATCTCGCTGGATGAACTGCTCTAACTCTGGATGCAGATGATTGTGACATGGTACACCACATCAACGGCCAGCTAGCTGATCTTTGGAACATTAGTGAGCATTGGCGGAAGTCATTGGACCCTTCCCATATGGACAACACGACATGGATGCGCATATCGGAACGACCATCACATCTCAAGTTCTTTATCTTGCCATCGTATAACAACAGACTGGTTTCAGCAGATCAAGCAGATCAAGACAGCGCCGATGATGATGACGATGATGAAGCAAGTCAAGGTTCATCGGAGTCAGAGCTTTCTGAAGAGGCCGAAGCGGAGGTGTTGGAGGTGTTGGAGCAGGAGGGTCGGCATGAATTGTCGCGTCTGCGACGTTCAATGAGGTCACGGGGGTTTTCAGATGATGAAGGAGATGAAGAAGTAGCCATTGTGTATCCTGAAGTGCTTTCACGCGATGGTGCCGAGAGTGAACAAGAACGAGCTCAACATGATTCCCGCAGTCTCAACCGTCACCACAACCGCAGGTCACTCAGCCAGGCAACACCTTCCGACTCCAGGAGCCTGAACAGCGACAGCTTGCCAGGTTTGACGCTCCCCGGGATGCTTCCAACCCATCACAGACATCGCAGATGCTGCAACAGAAAAGAGCAAGGCTGTCTTTTGAAAACCGAAGTTTGGGTGTGGTGGGAACGCCGTCACCAGCCCTTTTGGGATTTGTCCCGGACAGTAGGTTTTCTGGGTTACTTGTGAGCGTATTAGTGCTAATGCATGTATGATAGTGACTGTATTGCGGACGTCGAAAGCCCCTAAGAAGGGGCGCTCTTGCGGACAATGGTCGTGTGCTAACGAGTACATCGCACGTCTGACTGAAGGGGATGGCTGGTTCGATGGGACCATAATCTCAGTGGTTGCCGAGGGGATTGTGCAGGCATGGGGGGAACAGGGGAAGGCCGGACATATTAATCCCCTAACACTCCTGTCGGTGCGTCGCTTGATGTCTGGCAAACTGGACAAAAGATGTACAAGAGAAGAAACAGAGTTTATTCGGAAGCAGGGGCGCAAGGTAATATTACACATTAAGATATTTACAGAAGGAGGACTAACCCTTTACAGATTCTAACGTCTCCCGAGAAAATATGGCTCATTCCTGCCCACGTTCCCTCCCATTAGACATTGATGGCTATTCTCGTTGAAAACCGAATCATCAGGTTCTTCGATAGTCTTCCCCAGCGGTCTGGCTTCAAAGAAGATACATTGCGAGTAAGGCGGCAGATTGAACGATTCCTAGAAATGGTATGGGAGGACGGGCAGCAGCTTGCGACGGAGTGGAAATGGATTTCTTAGGAGGCACGTATTGATTATCACATGTTATCACAGTCATTTAACACGTTATCAGCGGCCTTCGTGACAGCGCAATTCTTACGACTGCGGAGCTTTCACTCTAGGGGACATGGCTAGCTTCATCCGTGATGGAGTGCCCAGTGTTTGGGGACAGGAAACAATGGGATTTGGAGAAGGGCAATTGTTGATTACCTGAGGGCATTGAAGGATATTGTACGCGAGGGTGTTAGTGTGGGTCCCTCATGCCACAATGAGGCTGTTAACATCGACACATGACATGATTTCATATTTGCCAGTTTTTCGTATCGCGCTAATTTATTAGGTTGTGTTCCTCAGAAGCTCCTTTAGGTGTATAATTCGTACAGCGGAGGCACTGTACTTGCTTGGTCGCTGCTTAGGAGCTCCTGGGGAGGCCCGATCATAGTAGAGGAGCTCCTTGTGCGCTACTGATCGTTGATAGGAATTCCTAAAGATTAGTTGATGTATGCAGCAGAGCTTTTGGAGGGGGTACGGGGGAGGTCCTGGTGAGTCTTGATCAGTGCGGGGGAGCTCCTGATGGCGTTGTGAGAGGCTCGAGGAGTTCCTGAATAGAGGTAGAAGCTCCTCGCTGGTTCTTTATCCGACCAAAGGACTTGATGCGAGGAGGTCCTGGACATGTCTTGAAGAATGGAGGAGGAGAAATGGCCGGCATGGGTCCCAGTACGGAACGCAGCTCCTCGCAGGGTCTGTATCCGACCATAAGCGCTCACACTGGAGTCTTGGACAGTGCGTACAATCCCTCAACTAATTAGCACGCTGATTCTGTTTGTTCTGTCAGCCGTATATTGTAAGAGGGTATAGTTAATGTCATTACAGTACATTTCTTCCGTCTCAGTGTACATAGTATTAGATAATAGAATCTACTTGAGCTCGGTGGTTAATATATGTTGATATGGTTGTTGTAGAGAATACGTAATATATTTGAGGAGTAGCCTCGGATATGGAAGATGGTGTTATGGTAGGTGGCATGGCGTCAATTAGAATCTTGCGAAGGTAGTTTTGGGAGCGGGGACTTATGATTAGGTTTGAGTTACTGTAATACCAGGGATAATCCCCGAAAGAGCTGCGCAGGACAGGCCTAACGTCTTCTGGAGCTAATATACCATGTAGTGATGAGGAGGCACGACGTGGTTTTCGGAGTTCCTCTCGCAAACTGGATGTTTGGTTAATACACTCCGGCCGGCTTCCAGCTTTAGTGAAGCAGCGGAGGAGCTGCGCGGGACATACAGGAGCTCAAGATAAAGACAGCTAAATGCTAGGGAGCTCCTTGCGAAGTGGCAGAGGCGGCTGAGGGGCTGACTCATGATGCCGTTGTGCCTTGTGATGCGGCGACGAGGGGAGCTCCTTTGGTGGCACCTTGGCTGGTGGAGGAGCTGCTGGGTAGCTGCGTCGGTTTCTGGCTTACTATGATCTGAAGTGTGGAAGGAGCGGGCCTAATGCGTTGATACATGAAAGACCTCCCGAGGAGAACCGTCGATCAGAAGGCCTAAAAGGCCAAGGTCGGAGGTGGACTTAGTTGTACCTATTAGCCATCATAGGTGGGGTACCCGTACTCGACGCAGTGGCCCATAATTTCACTTCCGCAGTCTGTAGCGGCACTTTCCCATCTAAATCCCCTTTTCCCCGCTCATCCAACAACTGGCGTAAGTCATCTGCTAGAAAATTTGAATCTAAAAGCTTCAAACAGCGAAGTCCTCTATGGTAAAACAGTCAAGTAAATGCCTTCAAAACACCCTCCGTTATCTTGCAATCAATAAATTCCAATTCCGCGAGAGCGTTGAATCTCTTGAAGGATCCCTGCAAAAACGTTGGTTCGATTTGGAAACCGTTGAATTTGAAATGGGTTATTCCTCCCGTTCGAATCTTGTCAAGTACGTCAAAGATCTCGTTGAACAAGAAGGTAGGGGGTTGGTATTCAAATCTCGTATCTGAAATGTAATGAAAAATGAAACGGCGCAACGAAGGAAATGAGAACTTGACGATGAACTGGGCCGTGCTTGCAGAATTAGCGACCTTCAAGCAAAGGGTTTCGAGGGAAGCGCCGTGTGAAGGCTGAAATCGCCCAGCAGGTATTGTAGGTATTTGCAGTAAAAGTTGGAATCGTTTCATGTTGTGAAGTTTGTCTAGGATCTGTAATTGTAGGATATTGGGAGTAACCTCTTGACTTGTTTGAGACTCTCGACCGAGATTGAGCCACTGAAAAGGAATAATCGACCATGCAAGTCATGATTCAAACATTCGAGGTTTGGGAGTTGCATGCCAGTGGAACGCGGCATTACTGTTGCTGGTAAATGACCCGGAGCCCAATACCCAATTCTAGAAGGGCGGGGCAAGGACCATCCTCGGTGAGCTTTGGAGAAGTAGTGTAAAAGTACTCCTGATGCCCAATGTCGATGAATAATCTTGTAATATGGGGCAAACATCGTCGGAAAGAATCCACCAGCATAACCATGTCTTGAGGGTGTATGTACAGCTACATTGACAATGCCTTCGAATAGCGAATGCAGTAGCCGAATTCCATAATACGATCCTCGGATGGTTCCTCAATAACAACCGTAGACCAAGCGTGAGGTGTTAGTTGGAGGACATCTCGCTAATGATCCGACACCTCGGAAAGAGCATCCCTGACAGGCTCGGGATGCGGCTCGCCTTCGTCCAACGAATCTTTGTGACCCTCTTCATAAAAGACCTTGTCGCTGATAGGTGGAATGGCAAGGACGAAGATCCATTGGAGAATCGCGACTGGAAGCTTTCGGATGGGCGGCATGCGATCTGCAGCGGGCGCTATCAGAGATTGGTGATCTCGGAGAAAGCCGAGTCAAGGAACTGTATAGCTGCGAATGTTCTTTCGTAGTTCTTTACGTGTTTGCCTAGACCTAACCGCTACCTGGTCGAATATTCACGCAGTCTATCATTGAACGGAGGCTGCTTAATATCCCTGAAGATCATTATTTTGCGACATGTGCACGCGTAATTTGCAGTTCACCGTGCTGTTCCTTTTTTTTTGTAAAGTTGATTCCTGTTTGGATTTTTTGTTCAGCTGAAAAAAAACAGTGTTATATTGATACTTATACAATGTGGTAGAATTTAGATGCGCGGGATGTAGGTCTTGGTGGATCGGAAATTTGTTTGGATGGATGATGTAAGCATATGGATCGACCGTAGCGAAAGTAAAAGTGTAAACTAGAAATGACAAAAGTGATCCTCGATATCACTTAAGGGACGTAAATTGTTTTTTTTCTCCGTGATATTCGCACTGATATTTGCATTTGCATCAGGCGGGTTCCGCTTGAGTTCTGCCATACACACTGTCAAAGACGTCCCAAGTATCAATAATACTGTAGTATTCCGACCATATGTTCTCATAATGCATAACGTGCCCCTTGAACAGTCCTTATATGGGGGTGTGTAATGCGTAACGCAGGCCCTCGAACTTGGATTTTGACCAAATGGCTACCATACTACGATATTTTCGTCTAGCCAAGGCCTAGGCTAGGACTAATATGGGCATCGTAGTGCGTGGCAACACCCTTTGAACCTAGTTCAGGAAGTTCAAAAGTGTAACACAAGATACTACAGTATTCTCTACGGTTAATTCTTCCTTTAATTTCAATGGTATATGATTTTGATCATATCTTAACCTTGCTAAATAATGTATGAACTGGAATACCCAATCTTTGAGGGCGAGACTCAGGAATGTATTTAAAAATATTAGTGCCTTCAGTGGGTGGAACACCGGGCGCCTCGGCCGCCACGAGCTGATTTAACCACTGATGGCACTGTAGATATGCACAAACATCAAGTGATCACGTTTATATTGTTTATAATCTTGTGGTAACACATACATTTGAATTTGATGAGGATTACATACTCCTGCAATGCTAATGCATATCATATAACACGACCAATCAGCTCCTCGGCAATCGAGGATCGCGGGCGGATCGAGCACTCAAATTCAGGTGCGTGACTGGAAATAGTCTTGTCAGAGAGTGATACGCATATGGATATTACTCACGAAAAGAAGCCAGACGTAAATTTAGTGTCAATAGGTATCTCCTTGCCAGATTCATCTCGTGCTTTGGATATATCAAAAACTTGTAAAATTGAAGCAATCGCAAGGAAAATAGAATTACAGCCCTTTCGATTACGTAAGGCGCGCGCTCAAACGACGCGACGAACACTCCCAATTCGCAACCGCGATATCTCGACGACCACTGCACCCATCCTAATGAGATTTTGTACATGTGATTTTAAATATGGATACTAGTGCTGTGTCACGTAAAAACCTAACTAATTCTGGTATTTAAAAAGTCGCTCATTTTGTGCAAAACCACAACTGCTCCTGGAATACAGCATTTGGCATGTACATTAGGCCATCTAAATACACTATTTGAAGCAAATTAGTGCATAGAATGTAGCCCAGACACCCAGGAGCACTCCTTCACTATGTTCTTGATTGTGGAACAGTGTACCATTTTACATGCACCTTCTGCAAGGACCACTAGGTTAATTGGCACTTCCCTCACCACTCCATGCACTAGATATAGTCTATATAAATGTCTAGGAGCCTCTAAGCAGTAGATTAACAGCTTCAAGAATGTAGAATTGTGGATATGCTGCCAAATTGCTAATTTCTATTCAGCCATTTTCGTAGAGAAACTGTGGTACAATCCACTAGATATGGTTTAGAATATATCCTATTCAAAGTTTGAAGTGGATTAGAGCACTGCGCGTCGAGATATTGCGGTTGCGAATTCGGTGCTTTCGTCGTATCATTTGAGCGCGCGCCTTACGTAATCGAAAGGGCTGTAATGGCCATATAACGGCCAGAGCAAATCCTACGAATACTCATCTGGATCATTCAGAAGAATGGAATGAAATTAACCTTCGTTCAAAGCCGAAAGCTCCAGTATTTCCTGGATCCCGAACTCCCGGAATAAAATATCTCTCAGGATTGAATTTATCTGGGTTAGGACCAAAATCAGTTTCGTTGTGGAGGAGTGCCCTAAATGTAAAGATTATTTTTCAACTCAAAGGGCTAATTTTTTTGTATGAGATCTTACCACACGTTGCCGAGTATAATTGTCCCTTTAGGAATAAAGTAGCCTTGTACCACGGCGTTTTCGGAAGCCACGTGTGGTATAGCACCGGGTAGCAAAGGATTCCATCATAAGGATTCCTTGCAAACACCCATCACGTAGGGTAGAGTATCCATATCTGCAACCTCAGGCAATCGCTGTAAACCAAGGACATCATCGATTTCCTGTTGTGGCTTCTTCTGCACTTCAGGATACAATGCCATCGCAAGCACGAAGGCTCGTATTGTATGTACCGTCTTCGAATATCAGTCTATCGTATTTACTAGATGATATGAAAAATAAGTACCGTATCATTCCCCCCTATAAATATTGTCATAGCAGTATTCTTTATAATTTCCTCATCGTCGATGTCCTTGGTTGTACGGATGTCCAATTCTGAGAGATTGGATGATACGAAAGACAACTCCGTATTGCCTTGGCCCTGTATACACACACGCGGACTCTTAAATATAAGTCTTAACGAGATGTGAGGAGCACATACCATTCGCCTTTTGGTTTCACTAAACGGAAGCTCTAGCATATCCTTAGTAACCTGTCGCCAGCTGGCAACCTTTCTCTGAAATTCAGCACCCGGGACCCACACCGGAATATATATTTCACTGTGATCAGAGTCAAAGGTAAATAATACCTTCAAGTAAGAGGAGCCTACTCCAGGACAGCTTATCGACATAGAATTTGCCTGGAATCCCAAGCTCACTTATCATATCGAGGACCTTTTGGGCATTTGCCAAGTAAGGTCATTCTCAGGTTGAACGTCGAGACCATACGCTATCTATTAACACATTAGCTGTCACGAGGATGAAAGACGTCACAATTACCCTCATAATAATAGCACCGGCAGTATGCATGATATGCCTGGTGTACCTTTCAGGAGAATGAAGAAGCCTTCGCAATAAATTCCTATCCGAACCGATGAGTATACCTGATTATTGTTTTAAGCAATATGAACCTCGTATGCTTGACTTGGATGAGGTGAAATGCTTCTACAGCTTTAGGATGAAAGCTCGTATGCATAAGTCGGCGATGTCGACGCCACCAACCATCATAGGGTTGGAAACCTATATTCCAGCGAGTCGTCCGCACTCTACCATAGTGAATTAATCCAGGTCTTCGAACTGATATTCGCATTCACTTACAGATCGTTGATCATAGTAGTCGACGTCCTATCTGAGTAGATAGATGACCTTTTATCAAAGAGTTCGTACGCCATTTCCCTCGAGTTAACCCAAACTATGCGTGTGCCGAAGACATTTGCATAAACGAGATCAGTTCTCTCGCACTTTCTCGTTTTTCCCTTTCCTCATCACGAGCAATCTGTACTTTCATGATCTCAGCCAAAGAATTAATACTGTTGCTTAATTTCTCAAATCCCCCCAGAAGCTGTTGCTGACAGATTTCGTCTCGTTCTCACGCCACTGGAGACGTCCTGGTGCTTGATAATTCATCTTGTTCGTGTTCCGAACTGCTGTTGCTGTCACTAGGTAGCGAGCCCTCTTCACATTCCCACTGAGGTGATCCTTGTGATCCTTCTGTCTGTGCTGTTTGAGCTTGACTACATGTTATCGATGGCATGTATAGTTTGTTAATTACAGAGGTATGGGACAGGATATAGAGCTTTGTTTACTGAGAGGTCATTCGGTAGGGCTGTTGCCATGTCACAGCCACAGCGCAACCATGGTGGAGCGAAAATAGCACAACGTCACAGTACCACCAGGTGGCGCTGTGGCTACTGCACAAACTCTCTAATGCATCAGCAGAGATAGCAAACATACAAAATATGTTACGCACATTACTCATGAGTCATACAGTCCTGACTCCTTGATTGCGCATCTTCACCACTTAGTATCTACAGCATAGCCAAACAATCTAAGAATGTCTGATATAGGTATAAGTAAAACAGGCAGAATGATCAAAGATAACAGTTAAACTACAGTCTTGTTCCCCATTTTCGCTGAAGTTCACCGCTACTGGCAACCCCAAATTGCGATACGGAGATTGCCGCATGTGGCGGTGTAGCTTAGTCATAACGTGTCTCGCCGACATTATCTAATAGTGAAAACAGGTCAGTTCGGGGTGGGTTTTGTGAACCCCTAGGGTTAGTAAACCCTAACTTATGTAAGCTATAGAGGAAACTTATGTAAGCATCTTATATTAGTAAGCATGGACATGCTCTATTAAAGCTTTTGACAGATAAATGAAAGTTGAATGATAGTGATATATTGATATTGATTAATTATTGTTAATTCAGCAATAAGAATACTTTCAACACATTGCTCAACCCAAATGGAGTGCGAGTGTGAGGTTTGGAGGCTAGAAAGTGAAACATAGGCTAGCAAAACTCAAAACTCGAGTCTAGTGAAGTCTATGTTGAGTTTGACAAGCAAGGATGTCAAAACTGGCAAAACTCAAGTCTAGTCTGAGGTTGAGATGCAATGCAGTAAGAAGTCAATTTGATGCGAAACTCAGAGTCGACTTGAGTTTCGCATCAAAGCTGACAAAGACTTGCAAAACTCAAAGCAAGTCTGTGTTGTACAAGCAAACAGCAGAAAGGTCAAGTACTTCTAAGTCAAGTTTATGTTTGACAACCAAGCATGTTGTGTCTAGTGAAACTTGAGGGTAGTGCAAGTTTTGCAAGAATGCAAGTCAGAAGACAAGGCTAGTGAAACTCAAAACTCAAGTCTAGTTTGGGATACAAGCTAGTGAAGTTTAGTGAAACTCAAGTCAAGTGTGAGTTATACATGCAAGTAAGTCAAAGTCGAGTGAAGCAAAAGTCAAGTCTATGTCAAGTGTGGCCAGCAAGGATGTCAAAACTAGCAAAACTCGAGTCTAATCTGAGGTTGAGATGTAATGCAGTAAGAAGTCAATTTGATGTGAAACTCAAGTCAAGTCTGAGTTTCGCATCAAAAGCTGACAAAGCCTGACAAAGACTTTTTGATGCGAAACTCAGGTCAGCTCTGAGTTTCGCATCAAAGCTGAGAAAGCCTTGCAAAACTTAAAGCAAGTCCGAGTTGTACAAGCAATTCAGAAGTCAAGTACTTCTAAGTCATGTTTGTGTTTGACAAGCAAGCATGGTCATGTCTAGTGAAACTTGAGGCTAGTGCAAGTTTTGCAAGGATGCAAGTCAGACGACAAGGCTAGTAAAACTCAAAACTCAAGTAGTGAACTCGTCAAGTCCAAGTTGTACAACAAGCAAGTCAAAAATCAAGTCAAGCAACAGTCAAGTCTATGTCCAGTTTCAAAAGCAAGCATGTCAAAACTAGCAAAACTCACACCTAGTCTAAGATTGACATGTAATGCAGTAAGAAGTCAATTTGATGCGAAACTCAGAGGTGAGTTGAGTTTCGCATCAAAAGCTAACAAAGCTTGACAAAGACTTTTGATGCAAAACTCAGGTTACCTCTGAGTTTCACATCAAAAGCTGACAAAGCCTACTAAAGACTTGTTGATGCGAAACTCAGAGGCAACCTGAGTTTCGCATCAAAAGCTGACAAAGCCTGACAAAGACTTTTTGATGCGAAACTCAGACCTGACCTGAGTTTCACATCAAAAGCTGACAAAGCCTGACAAAGACTTTTTGATGCGAAACTCAGACCTGACCTGAGTTTCACATCAAAAGCTGACAACAAAGACTTTGTGATGTGAAACTCAGACTCGACCTCAGTTTTGCATCAAAAGCTGACAAAGCCTGACAAAGACTTTTTGATGCGAAACTCAGACTCAACCTCAGTTTCACATCAAAGGCTAACAAAGACTTTTTGATGTGAAACTCAGACTCAACCTCAGTTTCGCATCAAAAGCTGACAAAGCCTGACAAAGACTAGTTGATGCGAAACTCAGACTCAACCTGAGTTTCGCATCAAAAGCTGACAAAGCCTGACAAAGACAATATGATGCGAAACTCAGACTCAACCTGAGTTTCACATCAAAAGTCTGTTAATTAGTAAAATGGCAAAGCACCACCCAAATCTAGTTAAACTCAGAATTGACTTGACAAAGCTGACAAAGAGTTTAACTAGATTTTGGTTATGGCTTCACCATGTTACTAACCTACTAACCCTAAAAACTTTGGTCACCTGGGGATTTGAACCTAACTATCTAACTATGACTAATCAGCTGCTGACCAAATATTTCTACCTCTAAACCACTACATTATCCTCACTTTATTATAATGTCAAACTCAGAGTAGCAACCACTCAAATATCAGCAACAAAGAAACTGATGCTCTCTTCAACATATGCTGTTTTCAAAGGTCTCCTGGATGATATTTCGACATTTATCAAATGCTTACCGGAAACTCCCACACTGCAACTGTGCACTGCATTGCTAGACTCCCATTGGAAACTTAGTGACTATTTCCGCATGTTCAATAAATCACCTAATTGAGGCAGAGTCTGCTACTTCGATTGAAATAATGTTGAAAGAATAGAAGTGGGGCCCAATGAATGGAAATAGAATTTAGATGTGTAAAACTTGTAGCACCAAAGTATAATTGTAGTTATATAAAATGCGTGCAAAAACTTAGATGTGATGAAATAAAATAAAGGTAATAAGAAGGTAATAATGATTGAAGGATAAAAATGATTAAAGAATGAGTGAAAAGTGGAGTCAACACCAAGTATGAATGAGATGGAAAATGAATAAAAAAATAGATATGACATGTGAAATGGCTAAAAATGAAGTCCAAGTATGGCCACAAACTGACCAGTGCTTGTGGACATTCTATAGCCTGGGGGAGTTACATAACTCAAATGAAAGCATTTATTTCGGGCTGATTTTTTAATATGCTGTAGCCCTGCTTATTTCATGAAGATTAAGCCATGTTTGAGGAAAAACGGCAGACCGGTTCTCAAGATATAAAATCCGCAAGTTTATTGCATTGGGAGGAGAAGACGAAAAAGCAGTATTTGTTTAATACTTATCAAAGTTCAATATGATCCTATCTCTATTGAAATCAGAATGGGGTACCCCAATTTGCCCACCCCTGTCAGGTGGTCACCTGCTGCCTGGATCATTCTGTTTTCACCCTCATTGCCTCCATGCACCCTCAGAACCCCAGGACCCAAAGGGTTCCCATGCCCTGCCACTGCCCAGCCCACTGGCACCCTTTAACTGGCACCACTCTCATTTTCCCCCTGCTTTCCTGCATTTTCCCACACCCTAGCACCCTCCATGATGAAGGCACACCCCTAAAACCCCAGGGTCCAGCTCATCTCTTGGCCTCTCCACCCCTCTGTTCAGCCCCCACAAAATATTTTTACTTTAATTATTATTATTTTCAAAATAAAATTATTTTTCAAGAAAGAAAGAAAGAAAGAAAGAAAAAAAGGATGTCACGTACTTGTCTAAACTGAATGCCAGTGCCAGTGAGGTAGATTAAACATGGAAGGTTTCAATTCTGTAAAATTTTT